>CAUYSK010077880.1:0-41641 GCA_963575035.1 Avahi laniger | reverse complement strand
GCTAATTTTTTCTATATATATTTTAGTTGTCCAATTAATTTCTTTCTAATTTTAGTAGAGACGGGGTCTCGCTCTTGCTCAGGCTGGTTTCGAACTCCTGAGCTCAAACAATCCGCCCGCCTCGGCCTCCCAGAGAGCTAGGATTACAGGCGTGAGCCACCTCGCCTGGCCACTGCTATTTCTTGATCTAGTCAGAGACTACGTTTCCCAGATGAAAACTTGGCAAGAAGTAAAGAAGAGTTGGTAGTGGTGAACTGCATCCAGACAGGAAAGGAGGGAAAAGGGGATACACCCCACGTAATACACTGACTATGGGACAAGATGTTAACGGGATCTCGACTAACAGTGAATATCTGAAGCTGTTGTTTTTCTACACGCTCACCCATTCAGAATAGCACACAACCAGGCAATAGAAGAACACCCCACTAAAGATACTGGAAACTGAGGTCAGAGAGGTATATAAGAACGTGTACAGCTACAGATCAGAGATGACTCATTAACTCTCCAAAATAAGAAAAATGTGGGGCTGTGGACAATGTACACCCATTATCTTTTGGCAGATACTCCTGGGGAACAGCATTTTGATGATTCAAAGAGAAGAATGTCATATAAAAATAGGAATCATGAACAAAATTTTAGAAAACTACTTGACATCAGTAGACTATAAGGTTTCTTATATTTGAAATAGAAAGAGGACAAATCAAGATGAAAAGATGAAAAATAATTTAGAATTAAAATCACACTGAGAGAAACAAGGGTAAAAACATTATGACAAATTTAACTCAGTGATACAGAATACAAACTTTAAATGACATCCCAGATGAAAAATAAAGTTAGAAATGAAAACTTTCAGAAATATAATGAAACTAGAGGACAAGGAAAGGAGCTCTAAGCTAAAAAATACAGTTGTTCCTAAGGATAAAATAAGAAATGGAAAGAATCAGTAAGTAAAGACAAAGCTGAAGAAAATTTTTTTGAATTTAATGAAAAGCTCAACTTTTGGATCATCATATGTCAGGCAATAATCAATGAATATAAATGAATAATGCACTATATCTTAAAAAATCTTAGCTAAATCTTAATTACATGGATAAAGCAAAACATCTAAAACCATACAAGTAGGAAAACCAAATAGCCTACAGAGAATAAAATGCAACACAGGTTGACTTGGGATTTCTTTGCACACTAAACGGTAAAAAACAATGAAGAAAGTTTCAGAGTTTTCAGAGAGAAATTGAGTCAAAATTTAATTTTATACTTAATTTTTTAAAACGTCTGAAGGTCCACAGATACGTTACTAAATACGCAAGGGCTCAGAAAATGTTTCCATAAATCCTCCTTGAAAGAACTTTTTGAATAAATGACCCAGTTGAGCATCTCACCCATCCCAAATAAAAATTACAAGCTAAGAAATGGAAAAGCCAATATATTTTTAAAAATCTGTTAAGACCATTGAACACAATTAAAAACAAAGATAGAGCTAAATAACATAAGTAACCGAATCCAAATCCATAATTACTATCCAAGTAACTAAGTGTTGACTTTGACTGTTCTGGAAATGTGGATTAAATAGTTTTTTGAACTCAAGTTTAAAGTAACCATAATAAAAATTAAAACACAATGTACACCTAACCAAGTTAATGGAGAAGAAAAATCAAACACAACATTGACAAATAAACAACAGTAGAAAACCTTTCAAGAAAGAAGAAAAACAAGAATACCAAACAATGTAAGATCAAATATATTGGCTATGAAAATGTATAAATTGATTAAAGTCCTTTGTTAAAAGATAAAAGCCTCTTATAATGGATTTAAAGTAGAATTTCATGTATATGCTGCTTAAAAGTAACAATTAAAGCAGAAAATACTGAGCAAGATTTGTCAATGAGATCTACATTTCTTAGCCACAATGGTCACTATGGTTCACTCACTTTGCTTTTCTTCAGTGATGTATTAATATTTCCTAGTGTTAAATCATCTTTGTACTTCTGGATTAATTTTTTGTTTTATTTACTACATTTTTACTCATGGTTTTGGTTTCTCATGAGTGAGACTGGTCTTGCATTTTCTTTTTTCTGTTAAATTTGTCAGGTTTTGATATCATTATGCTAGATTTATAAAATACACTGGAAAATTTTACAAGTTTTCCAATTACACAGTTTTCCATCTTCTATGTTCTAATAATATGTGTGTGAATAAAAAATTATATCTTTAAGATTTGGAAGAGTTCATTATTAAAACATTTGGCTCTGAGGCTGTTTTTGGAGCTAATTTTTATAACTTTCAGTGGTATTAATAAATTCAGGTTATCTATATCTTGAGACTAGATGGATTATATTGTTGCAGAAAGTTTCATTTCATTTAGATTTCAAAGTTATCACCACAGAATTGAACATATTCTATTTTAATTTCTCATTTTTTTTTAATACTGCGAGCATTTAAAACTAAATTTGCTTCTCCATATCATGTTACAGCACCACCCAGATGGATTAAAGAGTTATATTTTTTCAAAAAGCAATGCATAACAAAAACTACACTAAAAATAATTGGTGAATGTCTATATGAACTGGGTAAAGAAACACATTTTAGGTACAAACTCAACTGAATAAATAAAGGAACACAAAACTAAAAACATAATCTAAAATTTATGAATATTGACAAAGTTAAAAAGCAGAACAAAACACCCTGAAAAAATAGTTTTCCCATTTATCACAAAAAGTCAATACACTGTAAATTTTTAAAATACTAAAACTACAATGGAAACATGGGCAAAGAATATAGGGAGACTAATTACATAAGAAATAATACATGATGAAATAAATATGAAAAATGCTCAACCTCCCTAGTTAACCTTCTTTAATTAAAGAAATGCCAATTAACACATTAAGACATTGAGGGTTTTTTCCTACCAAATAAGCTTTACAATGTCGAATTTTAGAGAAGGTATAACGAAAAAAAAAACCACTATCAGCACCATTGGTGGGAATACAAAATGGTATTAATATAATCTATCAGAAAAGCAACTCAGCAATGTGTATCAAGAGCCTCACAACTATACAAACTTTTTGACCTACTCTTTCACTCCTAGAAATTATTTGAGTAAATAAGCAGAGATGTTTGCAAGAACCAGAACACTCAAGATAATTCTTTTAACAATACAAATAACTTAACCTATAATTTAAAAGCATTGTTGAAACCCCCTTTCTCTGAGATTTCTATGGCTCTGGCCATCTTAACCAGCAATATAACCTTAAGTTAAAAGTAAGTACCCTAACCCGGGGGATGGACACGCTTGAAGCTCCGACTTGGAGGGCTTGGGGGGCTTGGGGGAGCAGGGGAAGGACAACATACGTAACCTAAACATCTGTACCCCCATAATATGCTGAAAGAAAAAAAAAAAGTAAGTACCCTAATCTGCTACTATACTGAATATTTTAACTTAAATCTTGAAGGAACCCTCCCCTAACTTAAAAAGAATGAGGTGATGTTGTAGAGAAAAAGGAAACCCTTGTATGCTCTTGGTGGAATGTAAACTGGTACAGCCATTATGGAAAACAGTATGGAAGTTTCTCAAACAATTAAAAAATAGAACTACCATATGATCCAGCAATTCCTCTTCTGGGTATATACCCAAAGGAGAAATCAGCGCCATGCAAAGATATCTGCACTCCCATGTTCACTGCAGCATTCACAATAACCAAGATATGGATATAACCTAAGTGTCTGCCAATAGATGAATGGATAAAGAAATTTCATTCTTTAAATAAAGCATATGTGTGTGTGTGTGCATGTATATGTATATATATGCAATGGAATATTATTCAGCCATAAAAAGGAAATCCTGCCATTTGTGACAACATAGATGAAGCTCAAGGGCACTACGCTAAGTGAAATAAGACAGAGAAAGACATATACTTCACTTATAGGTGGAATCTAAAGAAGTTGAACTCACAGAAACAGTAAGTAGGACAGCGCAGTGGCTCACTACCAGCACTTTGGGAGGCTGAGGCAGAAGGATCACTTGATGCCAAGAGTACAAGATCAGCCTAGGCAACACAGCGAGACCCTCGTCTCTACAAAAAATTTTAAAAATTAGCTGGGCAAGTGCCTGTAGTCTCAGTTACTGAGCAGGCTAAGGCAGGAGAATTGCTTGGGCTTGGGAGTCGGAGGTTGTAATGATCTATGATTACACCACTGCACTCCAATTTGGGCAACAAAACGAGATCCTGTCTCAAAAAAAGAAGGGGGTAGGGAGAGAAAAAGAACAAGAAAATGAAATGTAGACTAGAACATTGCCTCTTTCTTTGTAAGTTAGGCGAGGGTTCCTTCAGGATTGTAAGTTAAAATATTCAGTATAGTAGCCAGATAAGGTACTTACCAGAGGCAGGGAGGTGGGGAAAAGGCGAGATGCAGGTCAAAGGGTATAAACTTGTGGCTATAAGACGGATAAGTTGGGGGATCTAATATACAGCATGGTAAAGTGACATGTGTACACTAACTTGATTGTGATGATCATTTCACAAAATATATGTATATCAAATCACATTGTACATCTTAACATCAAATAGTTTTGTCAATTATACCTCAATAAAGCTGAGGAGGGAAAAAAAAGAAAACTAAGAAAAAAGTATGGCTGGCAAGTACATTCACATGAAGGCAGATTTCTCTCCCTTTTTGGAAGCCATGATAACGACAAGAGGTAAATTAGGAATGAACCTATACAACAACCAGGTAGACTTATGTTTACCAGTGCAAAGCATTTTTAGAGCACTCAAGGATACAGCCTTTTTTGGGCCAATTCTTGATTCTAGTAAAGTATTCTACTTCAGAGAGTTCTTCATTATCAGTGTCTGAGCTACCCAGGACAGGAACATGACTTAAAGTCGTGATATATAGGAAATGTTCAAAATAACTTGATGAAATTTGGAAAAGACAAGACTCAAGGTACAAAACATCTCTCTTTAAATACCTAAAAAGTTGCCTGATAAACAAAGTTTAGACTAACAGTTCTCAAAGTATAGTCCCTGAACCAGTCCAATCAGCATTACCTGGGAACTTGTTTGCAATGCTTACTCTTAACGGAATCAGAAATTCTAAGAGCAGAACCCAGAAATCTGAGTTTTAAAAAGTCTTCCAGGTGATTCTGATGCTCACTAATGTTTGAGAACTATTGATATGGACTATATAGCATGGAGAACTAGGAGCTAATGGGAAGAAGCTATGGGATAGTGAATTTGGGATCAATATAAGAAAAAATCTTATATTAGTCCAAGGTCTCTAAGGAAGAGTTAAAGTTAATAGTTTCCTGTAATTGGAATTAATCTAACATAGCTATTCCAGTTGGTTAAAAGGCTATAAAAAGGGTTCAATTACTGACTAAAACAATCAATGACTGATTAAATCAGACAATATTTTTAGGTTCTCTCCTAATTTACTATCAGTCATCATATTGTCTCCCAAAGGAGACAATTCATTGTCTTCAAAAATGAAACTCTTCATTTTTCTCTACAAATTAACCTAACTTATCATTCTAATTAATATCCTGAGTCTCAAGCTAGAAATCTAGACAAAAATTTTGTTAACTTGCTCCTTCACTCCTTATATTCCATATACCACCAATTTTTCTCAATTCTTTGTTATTTTGCAGTGTGGCAGAGATTTTAAAAATATTTATTTTTGAGAAATGAGTTGCAAGAAAATACCATCCAAAGAGTTCACTCCTAGGCAACTAAATTTGGAATATACTGTGTATCCACTTTACCACCAAAAATGTATGTTGTATGTTAAAATATAAAAGGCTTTAAGAAAAATCCTAGGGTAGAAAAAAATCTGTTTATCTTTGTTTAACCCAAAGTCTTCCAAATCATTACATGAGCCACACAGTCCCATTAGAGAAAATCTGGAGTTTCTTTTTCAGGCTCTGGAAAAATATATCATTTTTATCCAATGTGTGGTAGAGATCAATCCCAGGCCACAAATAATACTTAAGTATTGACCATGTGCTTAGCAATTCAGCGGTGTGATTAAACAAAGCCTTCAAGAAGCTTGTTAGGTACTCAAAATATACCCTACTGCCATAGATCAGAAAGCTAAACAGTATTATTATCAAGACTAAAATGCAATTTCTGACTTCTAGTAATATATTTTTTCTACTATAGCATACCATCCCATTTTCACATGCCCAGATCTACTTTCATTCTGGAGGCTTATTTCATTTCCTTTGTTTATAATTTTAGAATTTTCTGCCACCTGGAGCCATTTCCTATTGACTATATATGTGTAAGCATATAAAATTAAAATTTGAGTATAACTTTAATGTATTTTAAAGAAGGGAGTTAATGTAAAAAAACAAAAACAAGACACTAATTCATTACAGAAGCAGAGTTCTCAAATATAAAGAATTTAAGATACTTCAAGTGGTAGATGGCTATGCTCTAGGCAAATAAAGGTATTGAGGTATAGCTCTATCTTGAACATTAAAAAACTTAAGGGAAAAAAAGTACGAGTTAAGAAAATCCAAGAGGGGAAACATACAGAGTAAGAGAAGTCAGGATAATGAAGTGGTAATAGCCACAGAGGCAGAATCTTAGGCTTGGGAGGTGCTACGCAGTAGAACAGACACAGCTGATGGTTTTTATCCCTTACCCAAAGAAAGTTTCCAAGTCCCTTTAACTACCCTTACCCTCATATCTCATATTTCCAATCCTATGACTTTAATGAGAAACAGAAGATTTAACAAGTAGAAATTGATACAAACTGTTTTCTCAAGTTAGACTTAACTATTATTAGGCTATGTTTACTGTTTATATTCAACTAAAATGGACATATGTGATTACATATGAGGACAAATTATACATCTCCTATTCATACGACTAAAGAAGACCTGAAAAAATTTACCGATTGTGAATCATTTCAATCATCTTGGCCATGCACGGTGGCTCACGCCTGTAATTCTAGCACTCTGGGAGGCCAAGATGGGAGGATTGTTTGAGCTCAGGAGTTCAAGAGCAAGAGCCTGAGCAACAGCAAGACCTCATCTCTACTAAAAATAGAAAGAAATTAGCTGAACAACTAAAAATATATAGAAAAAATTAGTTGGGCATGGTGATGCATGCCTGTAGTCCCAGCTACTCAGGAGGGTGAAGAAGAAGGATCACTTGAGCCCAGGAGTCTGAGGTTGCTGTGAGTTAGGCTGACGCCACTGCACTCTAGCCCGGGAGTGAGACTCTATCTTAAAAAAAAAAAAAAAAAAAATCATCTTTCATTTATTGAGAAATTATTATATTTAAGAAACTAAGCTAAATGTTAGGTAAACTGAGGTTAGAAAACTTGTACAATTATATAAATCAAATGAAAACCTGACTGCCAAATACTTTTTGAATTTTTAAAATTGACCTAGGCTGTTATTATTCTAAAAAATAGTGATGGAAAACAATGTCTTCTTTCCGGTGCTTAATAAACAACATAGCTCTAAAATTACCAGTTTACATAGCATATGAACTATTCAATTTAACTCTGTTGACCTTGTAACAACTATATTACAACCATAATAAACAAGAACAGAAAGTCATTTTTTGGAGATTGAATGTGACCTTAAGCTTCAAGGTCCTTTAATAACTATTAGAATAACTGAAGGCACCAGGAAAACTAAAGTGGTTCTTAAGCTAACTAAACTGAAAACTAAAGAAAATCGGTCTATATTTCACACAACGCCACTATAAAATAAAAACACATATATCACCAACAGATAAGTAAAATAAGAAACATCTGAATGTTCTACAACTTTATAATCTACTGTTAAAACTTGAATGCTACCATTTGAGAATTGGGATATGACTTATAGTTATCTATTTCTGTAAAAAAAATATGAAACTAAAATGTGTGTGTCTCTCATAAAAACAAGAAATTGAAATGATTACTTTTGCTATATAAATCTTCAATACTCAATTCCTACAACCAACTCAGAAATCACCTAAGTCTGACTCTTTACTTAAAATAAGTTTGTTTTAAAAGGGGGGGATCCATGCCTTTTGAAACTTAGACTAAAAGTCTAAGTCAGCTATCTAACAGGATTGTAGGATAAAGAGTTGAGCCATAGGCACAAGCAGTGTGATAAGCCTTTATTCATTCATGAAAATCTAACCAACCAGTGATATAAAGCTTGTTATGGACTCCACAAAGGCATCAAACTTACCTCTGTACAAGGCGTTCTGATCTGCCACATTTAGTAAAACAGAAATTATCATCTAGGTCCACAAATTTTAAATGGGGTCAAATTAAATGAGACATGGGTTGTTCCCCATCTCCCATTTAGAAGGTTAAAATCTGATCCAGCATAAAAAGCTGTGACTTTTACTTGGGCAGCCTTCACCGACTAAGCGCTTAAAAAAAAGGAAGGCATTTGCCATTACAACAGCATAAAAACTAACGCCTCAAAGTGTTACCTACTCAGGCCTTTTAACAAATTTGTTAACACTATTACTTATATTACTCCACCTTTCTCTTAGTGTGAACTAGTATCAATTATTTAGCCAATTTTATTATGTTATTAAAATACCTGCTGATTAAACATGAACCAAAGTGTCACTTAAAAGAAATGTAAAATAAATAGTATCACTGATCTGCAACACTCCAAAAATACCTAAAATTAGAAAGTCATTTTAGGAAATGACACCAAACACTTCAAACTTTGTTAAAAAAAAGTTGTTCTAATATTAAAATATTACACAGGGTTTATTTTTACAATGGCTGTTTAAAGGTGCATATTTAGAATTCTTTTTAAAAGTCTATTAAAATACTTGTTTTTTTAACAAAAAGAAAACAGGTTTTATAAACAAATGAAGGTGATTATATTTTTACAAACAAAATAAAACCTAAACTTACAATTTATTGAGTAGTTGAAAGAAAATAATTCTTAATTTTTTGGTATCCAATGTAATACTCAACAAATTCTATCATAAAATTAAAAATTCTGATGAAACCACTACCTTCAGTTTCCTCAATTAAAAACTACTTTAAAAAAAAACCTGAACACAAAATAAGTGAATTCAAACATATATAAATAACTACCACTGTATTGTTTATCTCTTACCCAGCAAGGTAAGAAACAACCTTTTAATGCTTTAATTTTGTGAGTATTAAACAACTAGTGTGAAAAACAAGCTGCATGTAAACTACTTTTACTGCCTGAGCTTCAATGACTAGCTGAGGCAACCTGTTATAGGAGGTGTTAATTGGCAATAGGAGTACAAGTCAGAAGCATGTTCCCCATCGTCCTAACCCAGCAAGGCTGGGTCATTAAAGTGGAAATGAATTCTTTCATGTCGACTTAACCCTTTCAATGCATGATTTCAGCTGTTTTCTTTCAATTAATTTAAAAAACTTGTTACTTTTTAGAGTTAAAAAAAAAAAACGCCCCCCCCAAAAAAGATCCTTTGGCTGACAGTTCCATAGACTGTATTATTCAGAAGAATAGAGCAAGTTAATTGCAATGTAATACTGCAACTCTCCCCTCTCAAAAACATATAAACTAATTGTTTTTCTCTAACACTGAAACAATACAGGATATAGTGTTTAGAAATAGCGTAGAACCACTCGGACATATAGAGGTTCAATTTATATTTCTGTTTGAGGATCCAACAACTGTCCCATCAATGATCTTAACCTTGGGATAGAACAGTGGTAATTTTTTAAATTCCCATAATATCCATACACGAATCCCCAATATAAAAATGTTTTGAAACATATATGAGTTAATACACCTTTCTAATTATGTTTCATTATTCCGATAAGGTGTATAATCACAGCATAGCCTATGACTGGTTGCCAAAAAAGCCAAAATTGCTTTTATGGCATGATCTCAGAGCTTTCCAGATGGCGCATTAATTCTTCAAAAGAAAAAAAAAAAAAAGACAAAAAGAAGAAAAGAAAATAAGAATGAAAATGTCAAAATAATGATGCATTGCTTTTCAAATGCCACATTTATAAATACTAACATTGCCATATATTTTAAGCATTATAGGAATTTAAAATAAAATTTATATAAATAATACTCTAAATATTACAAATAAAAATTAACATACATACGCTGCATCTTTCATCTGAATAATCCTGAAAGTACTGACTTTAATAAAAACTCACAGTATCAGAGCAATAACTAAACATTAGAAAACTTATACCTGACACTATTTACCTTGTGATTAGCCAATAATTATCAACATGACAGTGGAGATATAATTTGAGCCACTGTTGAAATATAGCTGGGTTCTTGAGTAACTATAAACAACAATATGCTTATTTATTAACTTCATTAGCAAAGACCAAGATAATGGGAAATACAATGCTTCAGGGATGTCAAAAAATGGGAATTGTACCATATTCCATATCTCTTTCCCTACCTCACCCACCTCCTCTTAAGTCCTCCAATTATTTGACAAACTTAGTTCCTGCCTCTCTGAAAACTTTTTTTCCCTAGGCCTACTGAGCTCCTTCAATAAGTGGCTGCCCTGGAGCCAGTATTTTGAGAATATAAAAACTTCAGTAGGGTAAGGCAATGAATAGCAGGGGAGAGGGGAGAAGATGACACTATTATCTGGTTATAAAAAGACCCGTTCAAAGTAACATAGGGGCTAGTAACCCAGTGCACAATGCCCAGCTGTGACATCTCTTTCCCTTTAAGACCACCCTTGATATTCGCTTTGAAACAATTTTCACCTACTTAAAAATGTGTGTGTATGTGTGTGAAATATGTCATGAGCACCAATCACTTTAGACATCTATGAAATCTGTCTCACCAGAATAGGCACTGACTGTCCTCCACTCTGAGTGACACTCACTCTGCTCCATGTCAATGAGAAGGGAGCAAGCACAATGCTTGACTATCACTGTTACAAAGGAGCATCATTCACAGAGGATTGTTTCAAATTTCAGAAATCAGAAGATAACTACAACCTTTAAGAGTGGCAAAAGCATGCTGTGTTTTATAACTGGAAATCGGGCCCCAAATCAAGCAGAACCTAAAAGTCTTACAACAGAACATTAAGGAATCAGAATTGTTCCATAATAGACCCTACAACTGGATTTAGAGTTCTTATAGTCACCAATGGCCCTTTTTTTCATACTGTTCAACTATGACACTATTATTTATGTATTTAAATTATAAAATATGTAAAAATAAATCAACCATAAATAAACTGGTTATTCTGGAAAGCATCCATAATTTATTAATTAGCCCATCTTTTATGGAATGTTACAAAAACACAAAGAATGCACATTTTTATTTATTCACTCAACAACCACAGACTTGAGACTCCATATGCCATGTATTGTCTAAATAACAGTAAGCAGGTCCCTGCTCTTAAAAGGTTTATAAAGTAGAAGAAAGGCAAGAAATATTAAAAAAACCATGATTGCAACATAAATACAAAAATAGAGGCATGTAAAGGGAGCACAGAAGTCATAGCAATCTATTTCATAAAAATCTTCCCTTATGTTAAGAACTGAAGGATTTGTAGGTCTTTTCCAAGCAAAAAAGTAAAAAAGAAGAGAGAAGGGCAGGGAATGGCATTCTAAGGAGAGAAAATGACACATTGAAAGGCACAGAGACCTGAAACAGCAAACATCCTGCATATGGCCATTTGAACCTTTTTAAACAATAAAATGGACTGACTAAAGTATGGATTCCTAATTAGTCAAACATGAGTTAATACTGTTTCAATTTTAATGGGTGCTTTTCTGAGGATGTGACTTTTTTTAAAGGGCATCTTTAAAAGTAGAAGTGCTTTTTTCTTATCCACACTTTTGCCTTTATGAAAAATATTCAGCACTTAAGAATATAAATCAGTTTGTTCTCTGACATGCCTAAAATAAATAACATAGTCACAAGACAATACCTGAAGGATAAGATGATGTGTTTTTTCATACAAAATGTTAAGTCATAGGACATGATAGAATTTCACTATTGTGATATAGAGTGTCTCTTCAGTTTATAGAATTGGTACAAATATTACATCTGACTCAGTCTTGAAGCCAGGTTATTTCTCCTTAACATACAGTTCTCAGAACAAAATGCTCTTTTAACAAATAATATAAAAAGCTGATTATTTGACATCCCAGCAATGGGCACCAATGGAAGAGAAGACACAGAGTTCAAGGCTGGTATTAGTTGGATCACTGATCAAAGTAGCTAAAGGTTAAGTGGATGCTACTGTGATCAGCTGTTAGAGCCACTAAGCAGCCATAAAAGCTAGGCCCTGGAGGTGTCAACACAGAATACTAATAACCTTGCCTACATGTGTATATCTTCCTTTATATTTTTCAAATATGTTATACTTGCATTTTGCTTTATTTTTCAAATGTTATTTATCTCATCTAACAAAAAAAAGAGAAAGACAAAGGAACAATATATAAGAAAAACAGAGCACCATACAGAGAGGAGAAGGAATACAAAAAAATGGGTGAATGTGGGCATGGCTATCAGGAAAAAAAGAAAAAAAAGACTTGGGAAACTTGTGTGGCAGACACTATGACATGCACCAGGTATACAATGAACCTTAAAATGTAGTGTAGAAGACAGATGATACACACATATATATAAAAATGAATGTATGGTTAGAACTTGGATTTGGTGCCAAAATAATAGAAACAAGAATAAGCCTTGGGGATATAATAAAAGCAGGGCCCAATCTTCAAAGAGCCTTCTCAGAAAGCAAATAAGCAATGAATATGTAAGCCAGTAGTTCTTAACCCTATTTATAGCTCAGAATCACAGGGAGAGTTTAAAAAATTCTGATGTTGGGGCCTACCCTCAGAGATTCTGATTTAATTGTTCTAAGGTGAGGTTCAGGAATCTTATTTTTTATTTTTTAGCTCCTAAAGTGATTCTAAAGTACAGCCAAGGTTGAGAACCACTGATAGAAGCTTATAAAGCAAAGGATTTCATTATTGTGAGGTTAATGAAATGGCTAGGGTGAGTTTGCCCAACTAGCTAGCTAGGAATTTAAGAGGTCTAGAGCCAATAACCAAAGGCATCAAGTTCTGCATTACTACAGGCTTCTATTATAATTTCAACTGAGTGAAATTCAGAGGTTTATGAAATGTCATAGAAATATGAAGTAGGAGTACAACCTCTATAGAAAGTAGTATGGAGATACTGCAAAGAACTAAAAGTAGACCTAACATTTTGATCCAGCAATCCCACTATTAGGTAAAAAGGAAAAAAAGACATTTTATAGAAAAGACATTTATATTCAAATGTTTATAGCAGCACAATTCACATTCGCAAAGATGCGGAAACAATCCAAGTGCCCATCAATACGTGAGTGGAGTAATATAATGTGGTACATGTATACGATGGAGTACTACTCAGCCATAAAAAAATTGTTTCTTTTGTAACAACCTGGATGGAACTGGAGATCATTCTTCTTAGTGAAGTATTACAAAAATGGAAAAACAAACACCACATGTACTCAATACTAAATTGGAACTAATTGATCAACACTTATGTGTACACATGAAAGAAAAACTCAAGAGAAATCGAGTAGGTGGGAGGGGGGAGGAGGGGATGGATAAATTCACACCTAATGGGTACCATGGACACTAACCGGGTGAAGGGCATACTTATAACTGACTCAAACAGTACAAAAGCAAATTATGTAACCAAAACTTGTATATCCCTATAAAACTCTGAAATTAAAAAAAAAATGAAATATGAAGTAGAGATTAATCAGGTTGGAAACATTATATATGGTAATTATTGCTGTCCATGAATTATTTCTGGTCCCTCTCTCAGACACATAATAGGACTGCACTTCCCTGATCTTCTGAAGTTAAGTATGAACATGTGACTTGATTTAGCCAATGAAATGTAAATAGATGTACCTGTGTCATTTTCAATCATAGCTTTTTAAGAGCCAGCATTCAATGAGAAGTACTCTGTCAGCTTGAGTTCCAGAGTAAGGATGATACCACAGAATACACCACCCAGCTGAGATATGACAGACACACAGTGTGAGTGAAAAAGAAAGGTTTGTGGTTTTAAACCACTGAGATTTAGGGGTTGCCCCAAAGTATAACCCACCCTTCTTGACTAACACACCATAGAAAACTTCCAGGGGAAGAGGCGGAGTAAGGGATCATTTAAGTAGTCTAGAAGGAAGGAAGTAATAAATTCATTAAACAAACAATGGAAGCAAAGGCCATTTCTTTAGAGAGAGTACCTTACAAAAAATCATATAATGGATGGGCAGAGTGGTATGGGACACTTGAGGAATTACAAATAGTATAATATAGCTAATTCAGGATATGAGAAGGTTGAAGCAGAAGATGAAGGTGGAAAGAGACAAATCATGAAGGATGTAAAATCTAGACAGCAAATCAACTCATAAAAGGGCCAAAGGGGCTATTCTGTGAAGATATACCAGTCCTTGACCTTCTTTCTGCCCTAGTGTATCTAAGTGATAAGACCACTCTCACTAGCAACCATGGCACACTACCACGTATATCATTCTGGAAAACTCCCAGATGATGCTGATCATGGCCCTTTTGGGAGACATGGCCCTTCCTTTCCCATCCCCTTGAGAATCACTACACTTTGACCTGAGGACTATAATTTTTATCCTACAGTGAAAATGACTGAGGCCTTTTCAAGGATATTTAAACAAATTAATAAAATAATCAGGTTCTAGGCCGGGCGCGGTGGCTCACACCTGTAATCCTAGCTCTCTGGGAGGCCGAGGCGGGCGGATTGTTTGAGCTCAGGAGTTCAAGACCAGCCTGAGCAAGAGCGAGACCCCGTCTCTACCAAAAATAGAAAGAAATTAATTGGACAGCTAAAAATCTACAGAAAAAAAAAAAAATAGCCGGGCATGGTGGCACATGCCTGTAGTCCCAGCTACTCGGGAGGCTGAGGCAGGAGGATCGCTTGAGCCCAGGAGTCTGAGGTTGCTGTGAGCTCGGCTGACGCCACGGCACTCACTCTAGCCTGGGCAACAAAGTGAGACTCTGTCTAAGAAAAAAAAAAAAAAGAAAAGAAAATTGTAAGATTTGAAGACCAGCTGCTCAGTGTGTCCTTTCCAAATGAATGGCAGCCAGAAACCCTGGTGGGTGGGATCGCAGACTGGTGTGAGCACGGCCTGGTGGGGACCTGAACACGGAGTCCTGGTTCCTGCACTCGGATGCCTGCGGTCTCTTACCAGTCTGGTCCCCTGTTTCTCTGGACTTATTCTGTGATCTCTTTCAGAATATTTCTTCCAACGTGCTGGAGGAGTCCGCAGTCTCTGACGACACGCTGTCGCCTGACGAGGACGGGGTGTGCTCCGGCCGGTACTTCACCGAGAGCGGCCTGGTGGGCCTCCTGGAGCAGGCGGCGGAGCTCTTCAGCACGGTCAGTGCCAGGGGCGTCCCCGGGCCTCCCTCGCGCGCTCCGTCGGGACTCGGGGTGCGGCGAACGCCGGGGTAACCGCCCAGTCAGCCCCACTTCCCCGGGGCACGCGCCAGGGTGTGCAGGGCCCCCAAGCTGAGGAGGACTTTGATGTATGCAAATTGCATCAGCCCCCGAGGGAGGCGAGAGAGCCTTTCATCACAGCAAGGTTCTGGTTTTCGCCCGTGCTCATTGGCTGGGCAGCAGCTTCGCAGGATTATTTCCACTTAATAGGGGTGGAAACTAAGCCACAGAGAGGTGGAATGGCTTGCCCGGATTACACAATAAGCGATGAGGCATGTCTCCCTCCCTCATTTTCCCTCTCATAGACAAAGAACGTGGGGCGGAGCCACTGCGGGAGACGAAGGGAACAAACAGACTGTGTCTTCCCTCCGGACAGCTGAGAAACCTCTAGGTCATTACAGACCAGCACCACTCGGAGAAAAGTGGGAGCAGAAATCACCGAGACTTCCCTCATTAACTTAACCTGGGCTTAAACTTTCCCAATAAGAGAAAAAGATACCTAGATTAAGTCATTGAGATTCAGGGCAAGAGGAAAAGCCTCTCGTCAATTTTCATTTTAATGTCCTTCCTCCTTTAATTTTTAAGCCAAGTAGATATTCAGGACTTCTCTGTATTTAGCTGATCCAAGTTTGTTTTCATCCTCGTATTCTTCTTTGTTTTCTACTTTTCATTTCCGAATTGTCTCCCTATTATGTCTGTGTATTTTAATTATTGTTTTAATTATCTTTTCTTTTTTCCTGCTTTCCCCTTCAGAATTCAGAAAATGGCTAATGTACTCTTGTTTTTCCTCAAATTCAAGAAAATTAATTGGTTAGAATGTTACTAATTCCTTCAAGGCTTTTACATTTAGCACCTGGCTGGAGAAGAGCCTCCTATGAAATTTAAATACAGTAAAGCTGCCTCACTGAAATACTAGCCTTTGCTGCTGAACTCGTCTCCTGTTTTTTCACTGAAAACCCTTCTCTCTACTTAACATCACCATACAGAACCACTTAGTGATGCATCTATTCAGCTTGAATGCTAACAACTGTCCCAAAGATGCTCAGACATCGCTCCTGCCTGTAAAATGCTGCGTTGCAACAATAAATGCATTCTCCAGTGCATTGTTTGGACAGTGAACTCCCAATTGCTCTTCTTAAGTTTTCAGTGAGTTAAATTCTCTCTGATTCTCCTCTCCTCTTTCCCAGGGAGGCTTATATGAGACAGTTAACGAGGTCTACAAGCTGGTCATCCCCATCCTGGAAGCGCATCGAGACTTCCGGAAGCTGACCTCCACTCATGACAAGCTGCAGAAGGCCTTCGACAACATCATTAACAAGGTAGCTGGGGACTCTGGCTAGCAGGTCCGGTTGCCTGGCTGCAGATGACCCTGCCTTAGAGATGCTTAGCCCTCCTTCCCCGCGGGGGAGTGATTTACCTTGAGCACTCCGTTACTTTAGCTCTCTCACTCATCAAACAGAAAAGGGCTGGAAATAGATAGAGGACCAGAATTCCAGGTGTGAAAGAAGGCAGCTTGAATTCCTTTGTAACCAGGAAATGTGAGAATCTTTTAAATTCACTTAAAAGAAGGCCCTGAAATCTTTTGTGGGTTTTTTGGTTAGTATTTGCAATGTTTATTCCAGAAACATTACATTTTTCTTAGGAATGATTTCTGTTTACATCAGTCATTGGAATAAAATACTCTATAGCATAGTAAAAGGCTCCTGCCTTTGCAACCCAATGGATTGTCAGGAATTACATAACTAAGGAGAGGTTTTCATATTTTGTTCATCAGGATCATAAGAGAATGTTTGGGACCTACTTCCGAGTTGGTTTCTATGGATCCAAATTTGGGGATTTGGATGAGCAGGAATTTGTTTACAAAGAGCCTGCAATTACCAAGCTTCCTGAGATCTCCCATAGACTGGAGGTAAGAAAAGTGATTCTGCTTGACATTGTGTACTTTGCAAAAACAAGTTAGAATGGGTCATTACCCAAAATAAGTAAATAATCATAAATCATGGATTCATCATTGATCACTGCATGCATTTTCCTACTTTGCATTTCTAATATGAAGGTAGTAGGTGAGATCTGGTAAAGCAAGATTTGAATAGTTTCCCCCTAAGATCCTGTGTATGCTTTTCAAAGTTTGTAAATTTGTATGGCAAACGTGTATTTTCAAGTCTATGCAAAATTCAGTCAATGTCATGTGCTTCCTTATCACCCTTTCCAAATGTTACTAATATATGCTAACAGATAGGAAGTAATAAGAGTTTTTCAGCTTGAAAGCCAGCATCTTGACTTTGAAGGAATCTGACCAAATTACCCCAGAGAATGGTGCGGCCATCCTTTTGGTGTCGCTGGACAACGTCTTCCATTCTGATATAGAGCTGCCTGAGAGTAGCTGTATAGAGGACTGTGCTGGCCCCAACTCAAACCTGCTGTTGACATTCAGTCCATAATGTAACAGAAAAGAATAGCATGTTCTTGGAAGAATGGTTGAAAGGATGGAGGGAAAGAGAAACAGCCCAAAGAAAGATCAGGAAAAAGGAAACAGATGGTGAAAGGCCAAGGACTAAGAACTCAGGAAGGAAGTCTGAGGGTGCCTCCAAAGCAAAACCCTCTCAGACCGAGTGACTGGGGTCTGCTAAACTGCTGACAGTTAACCAAAGATCACTCCTTATGCTCTCTCACTATTGTTTTGAACATATGCCCTCATATGACTGTAAGACTTACAACACTTGTTGCCTCATTGCTACTTGCACTATCCAACCATGCCAAATAAGACAAGGGACTTTCATCCTTATTTGATTCAAAGAAGCCATGTCCCAGAGTGGCTGGCCAAGTTGCCTAAAGTTATTCGGCACCTAACAATTAACGCCAGGCTACGTGGTTTTCTAATGTTGTTTTCTCTACTTAGAATTAGAGGTATGTATTTTGTCTTCCTGTGCACTGTAGTTTGCCACAATATGGAAAGCCTGGTGACCCCTAAGTTCCCAGGGTACAAAGGTGAGAAGTAAATAATGTGATACCCCAAGAGATGCCTCAGGAAATATGATGAGGTTGGTTGAATTATAAGCCAAGCGTACATATTATAGGGAAGTATGTATCAGTTGACAGTGCTGAATTTCCTTATATTTTTATTTTTGTCTCAGGAAATGCTGAACTTTGCTCATTAGCTCAGAAGGACTCTCAATAATCAATGAACAAATTCTACCTTATGCTTGTTCCAAACTTAATTTGGTTTCTGAGAAGACAAAGAGTTACATTTTGTTAAAATAACCTTTATAAACTGTTGGTTCTTCTTACCTAGGGATTTTATGGTCAATGTTTTGGTGCGGAATTTGTGGAAGTGATAAAAGACTCTACTCCTGTGGACAAAAGCAAGTTGGATCCAAACAAGGTATAAAAAAATTTGCAGGCCGGGCGCGGTGGCTCACGCCTATAAACCTAGCACTCTGGGAGGCCAAGACAGGTGGATCGTTGGAGCTCAGGAATTCAAGACCAGCCTGAGCAAGAGCGAGACCGAATCTCTACTAAAAATAGAAAGAAATTAGCTGGACAATTAAAAATATATAGAAAAAATTAGTCGGGCATGGTGGCACATGCCTGTCGTCCCAGCTAC
Source organism: Avahi laniger (assembly GCA_963575035.1). Lineage (NCBI taxonomy): Eukaryota > Metazoa > Chordata > Mammalia > Primates > Indriidae > Avahi > Avahi laniger. The sequence goes on along the minus strand of CAUYSK010077880.1, from coordinate 22,595 downwards.
TCAGGAGGCTGAGGCAGGAGGATCGATTTATCCCAGGAGTTTGAAGTTGCTGTGAGCTAGGATGATGCCATAGCATTCTAGCCTGGGCAACAGAGTGAGACTCTGTCTCAAAAAAAAAAAAAAAAATCGCAGAAATTAACCATCAGGCTCTCAATCCTTTTATCCTGCATGAAAACACAAAATGACCTCTTTCATCTGGATTCTCCAAGTCATTTAAACACAGCCAAATATTTTTGTCTAGGTTTCAACCACAAATTGGTCAGATCTGAAAGAAAGCATAGTCAGACATAGGAATCGTAACAGGAGCTTTATTAAGCACCAGCTGTGTGTCTGGAACTGTTAGGCCCTTTGCGTACATCATTTCATTTCATCCTCCCTCAGGCCTTCAAAGTAGGTTTTATTGTTCCTATTTCACAGATGAGAAAATTGAGGCATAGAAAGGGCCAGAAACTTTCCAAAATCATGTGAGTGCCAGAGCTAGTACTCAAACTTAGGGACTATTACCCCTAAACTCATACTCCTAACCACTGGTCTTTACTGCCTTTCTATAAAACCTTTAAACTCTCAGTTTAAAGCATGTTTAAAAGATACAGTCGTCTCACTGAGAGCATTTAGTGACACTCTTCTTTAGGCTGCAAGTAAGTACTCCTGTCAGCCAAGCGTAGGATCCCTGTGCTGCTGGGGGAATGATACAAAGGGCTTGGGCTTCCGTTTTCTCACTTAGACACAGGGGTGTGGTCCGTTTCACCCCAGACTGGGTGTACTGCAGTGCACTTCTGACGTCAACACCTGTAGTTAGCATCAGACCCCGCAAGATAAAGGCTCAGTCCTCCTCAAGACGGCCCTTACTTCAGACATTAGGCTCAACCACACTTCTGACCAGCTGGCTACAAATTTGGGAGTTTCCACGACACCCCTCAGGTTAGATAATTCATTAAAATGACTCACAGAAGTACTCGCCTATGTACTATACTTACGATTGCAGTTTTATATAAAGAGTATACATAGGGCAAGGTCTGGGAAGGTGCACGCAGTTTCTGTGCCCTCTCCTGTGAATCCTCCTGGCACACCAATGTGTTCACCCACCAGGAAGCTCCACCGAGTCTCCATGTCCAGAGTTTTTATTGGGGTTTCGTTACGCAGGCATGATTGAACAGTCTCCAGCCCCTCCCCTCTCTCTGGAGGTCAGGCTGGCCCAAAGTTCCAACCCCCTAATCACATGATTGGTGTTTTTGGTGACCCCTTGGCATCCAAAAGCTGTCTAGGGGCCTGCCAAGAACCACCTCATTAGCATAATAAAGACACACCTATCACTCAGAACATTCCAAGAGTTTTTGAAGCTCTGTGCCAGGAAATGGGAACAAAGACCAGACATATTCTTTAGTATCCCACAGGGTGCTACCTGCCTGCCCAGCCATGCCACAGACGGATATGTTCACGAATGAGATTTCTAGGCTGGAAATAATGCAAGTGCAAGGTATTGGGAACAGACCAACTGCCATCTGGCAGACCTATAAAACAAAAGGTCCAAACTCTTCTCTCAGTTCCATCTTCTAGGGTGTTATAAGGATGACGCAAGTAGGGAAGAAATGGCCAAATCTAATAGATTGTCTTTTCTGCATTTTTCAGAACACTTGCTCACTTAAAGACACATTTCCTAGCCTAGGCTTGAAAGCAATAACTGTAGTAAGAGTTGAACTGAACTTCAGACAAATGTTTGGGGTCCTTGGAAGATAGGATTGGCCGCGTGCCCACGCTGATCTGTGCACAGCACAAGCTATGTAAAATCACCAGTGACCTCCCTGACACGGAGTGTCCTTTTCCCCTCTTTTAAAACTTCCAAAGTGGGTGTGAGAGCTTGGAATGAGAGTCCAAACCCAAAATTATGACCAGATTTCGTTATACTAAATAGTGATTTACAGTCTGAGGTCAGCGACCCCACCCACCCCCTTCAGTGAGTGGGTGTCCCAGTGTCTATGCTCACTGTCACCGTTTTTTTTGAAGAGGCCTTCTTTCTTAATAAGTACCCTTCTTCACTCTGTGTGTGTATGGGACGTGGAGGCGGTGTTTAAATGAGGCATATGCAGTAAAATTCACTGTTTTGATATTTAGCCCTATGAGTTTTGACAAACACGTGTAACCACCACAAGCAAGAGATAGAACAGACCCGTCTCTCCAAAATATTTCCCTAGGCCCTTTCTAGTCATTCTCTACTTTCAGCCCTTGGCAGCCACTGATCTGTGTTCTGTCTCTGTGGGTTTGCCTTTTCCTGAATGTGTAAAGTCGAGTCCCACAGTAAATAAACGGGATCACCCAGCCTTTTGAGTCTGGCTTTTTTCACTTGGCCTAATCCATTTGAGATTCATCCACATGGTTCATTCCTTTTTATTGCTGAGTAGTATTCTGTTGTGTGGATGGGCCACCGTTTGCTTGTCAATTCCCCACTTAAGGACGTTTGAGTTGTTTCTAGTTTTCATCTATTATGAATAATGTTGCTGTACACGTTTGTGGACAGGTTTTTGTGTGGACATATGTTTTCATTTCTCTTGGGTACACATGTAGGAGCAGGATTGCTGGGTTGCATGGTCAGTGCAATTTAACTGTATAAGAAAATGCCAACTTGTTCTGTAAAGTAGCTGTACATTTTGCCTTCCTACTATTTGTATATGAAAGTTCTGGCTGCTCTTCATCTTTGCCAGCACTTGGTATTGTTAGTTTTTTTTTAGTTTGGCCATTCATGCTTTCTAATAAGTGTACAGTGGTCATAGTCATTCTGAAAAGGGAAGTTGGTGTCTCCTGAGTAGCAGTTTGCAAACTCTCATAGCAGGGCTTCTGTTGGATCAGTTTGCTCTGCTAGGAGGGGGCAGCCCGTGGGCCTTACTCTTCCCACAGCCACATTCCCCTCTCCTTCTGCTCACAGTCCTTTGTCTCCCTGGGGTTGGGGAGAAGGAACGGCTGCTGGCAGGATTCTCGCCTGCGGCTCTCGGTGTCTGTAGCTTTCCTGAACTGGGAAGGGCGCTGCCGCGCTGCGTTCCAGCATGCCCCTCCAGTGCCCCGGGATGGCTGTCTGCAGAATAGCTCACCTCCCCTTCCCTCGCCCTGTCGCCCACAGGCCTACATACAGATCACTTTCGTAGAGCCCTATTTCGATGAGTATGAGATGAAAGACCGGGTCACCTACTTTGAGAAGAACTTCAATCTGAGAAGGTTCATGTACACCACCCCCTTCACCCTGGAGGGACGGCCTCGGGGAGAGCTGCACGAGCAGTACAGAAGGAACACCGTGCTGACCACCATGCACGCCTTCCCCTACATCAAGACCAGGATCGCCGTCATCCAGAAGGAGGAGGTAATGGCTCCCAGAAGGCAACGGCCACCACGGATGAGGGGAGGAGGTGGTGGGGGCCTGTGTGACCTCCCAGCAGGACACACAGACCTGAGCGCTCCTTCATGGCACGCTGGACTAAAAGCAAAAAGGAATACGCTTGAAATATGATAATGTGATTATCCTTTCATGGTGCCAGGGAATCCCATTTACGCAGCTACATATTTTATAGCACTAGTTTATATTTAATATTTTATAGTTGTATCTTTAGTAGAAATGTTTACATATTTAATTATAAAATCTAATATATTTATATTCTAATTATAAACATGTATGAAATATGTATAGTTAAATTTTAAATATTTTATATAAAATTTTTATATATGTAAAAGCTCATAGGTGATTCAAATATAGATGTGTTGTTAATTATTAGAGAAAAGAACCGCAAGTGTGCAGCCCCAGGGAGTTGGAGGTGTGCTGTGGGAAGGGCACGATGTAAGGTAGACAAGTGCTTGCTTCTAGTGCCAGCTTCCTCCTGTGACTTCGCACGAGCTAATTATCTTTAGGCTTTTCATTTGTACTTCGGCAGGAAAGACCTTTATATACAGTAGAAGGCTGTACTCATTTTAATAGGACTGATCAAGAAAGTCTTTCAAACCACAGAATCATTCAGAATTATACATGCCATAAATATTTTATTTTTCTTTAAAACGCATACATGTACATTTATTTGTCATCCTTTTTTATAGAGGGCCACAGACTTCTCTGTGATTATGAGTTGACTGATCACAATTCAGCATTGTCTTTCTTGTATAAACCACACCCAGAGTGCATTGTCCATATTTTTTGCTTTCTGTAAAGCAGAACAAAGGCTTAAAGATCCTTGTTAAGCAATAGGAGAGCAGAAGGCTTCTGGATTTTTATGATTTTTTCCCCTAGCCTTTTACAGTTGTCTTGTGCACACCTAATATGACAGGAATTTTTATAGCAACTCACTTTCATAATGTCTTGCCCAAGCATTCAGCTTGGATTTCATATAAGCACCTCTTTTTCTTTCCACACATAGTTTATCAGTTTATGCATTATTTAATTAGGTTAGGTCATTAAAATAACAAGTATAACAGGCATAATCAAGGTGGTGAACAAACACAGATGAATTGTGATGAATATACACCTCATTGGGCAGGAGCAGAAGTGGCTGAGCTTCCTAGAGAATAGCCCACCAGGTAGTAGTGTTCAGGAAAGTAACTGCATCAGAGTGTGGGTTTCCCAGAGGGCAAAGAAAGCCGGACCTAGCAACTCAGTCAAGAGGAGGTAGGTTTAGAAGACACCTGTTGTACTTCTTACCACTTCGGACTTTTAAACATGCAAACATGTTAGACACAAAAATAAACTCATGGCACCAAAAAGCATTCTCAAAACTTTTCTTGGCCATCTGTAGTTACCCGAAAATCTCAATGTATCTATTTGCTAGGGCTGCATAACAAAATGCCACAGATGGAATAGTATTAAACAACAGAAATGTATTGTCTTACAGATCTGGAGGCTAGAAGTCTGAAATCAAGGTGTTGGCAGGGTTGGTTTCTTCTAAGGCTGTGAGGGTCTGTTCCAGATCCTTCTGAACTGTGGATGGCCATCTTCTCCCTGTGTCTGTTCATATCATCTTCCTTCTATGCATACTCGTGTCCAGATTTCCTCTTTTTATAAGGACACCAGTCGTATTGGATCAAGGTTTTACCCTAATAACTTCATTGTAACTTGATTACCTCTGTCAAGACTCTATCCCAAATAAGGTCACACTCGGAGGTACTGGAGATTAGGACTTCAGCATATGAATGTTGGGGTGATACAATTCCAGCCATAACATTCAGAAAGCACCCTACCCCAAACCAGCATAACCTAACAACTAGACTGACCTTTGAGAGAATTCCACTTACTAGGAATTCACCTTCAGGGTGTGGTGGAGAAGGCACAAGTGATGTCAAAAGCTTGTGTTATGATGGGGAAGAAAATCTTGAGTGCTGTGCTTGTAATAGCTTTCCCAACTGTAAGTCAAGTAACTTGTTCAATGATAAGAAAGGAAACTGACAATGTAGAAAAAACATGGAGTTTGAACATAGACATAACTATGATCGAATTGTGACCTCCCCACTTACTACCGGTGTCATTTTGTGGAACTTACTTAACCTTACCAATCTCCCTTTGACTGTAAAATGGAGAGACTAAGGAGGGTGTTGAAAGGAGTAAATGACAAATATGTGTAAAGTTCCTGGAACATAATAAGTACTCAAGAAATGTGAAGCCCTTTCTTCTTCTTAACCTATTATGATTATTTTAAATTATTCTGAAAATCTGTCCTTAGCTGTTTCTTCAAATCCAGGTGCCCTCTCTGTCTTAGCTCCGGGTTTATCTGTGGCATATGAAGCCAGACAATGACTTGCCTACATTTATGTCTTATGTTCAGTTTGTTTTGACACCAATTGAAGTTGCCATTGAAGATATGAAGAAGAAGACCCTGCAGCTAGCGGTTGCCATTAACCAGGAGCCCCCTGATGCGAAGATGCTTCAAATGGTGCTGCAAGGATCTGTGGGAGCTACTGTAAATCAGGTAACAAAACCAGCTGGTGGTGGCTCCTTAGGTTATTATGTTGGTTATCATATATCTGCACCCTCCTTCTTTGGGGTTGATGAGGACTCTGATCCAATACAAACACAGAGATGTTTCTAAATTTAGCCTGAACACTTGTGAGATTTAGAAGACTTTTAGGATGCCTCTTCTCTTTCATGCAACAACCCAAGGTAGGAAAGAAATCCTAGAGATGAATACACCAGGAGTACCATTTTCTCAAAGCAGTCTCCACTTTGGGGCCAGACCTGGCAATACGATGCAGATCTGGGGCCTAGTAAGGAGTGCTTAGTCATGCCCCATTTAGGCAAAGTCATTCCAGGGCTTGAGACTAACCTATGAATACCTGTAGGAGAGAGGTGAAAGGGTCTAGAACATCCAACTCTTGGGTCAGTTACCAGATGAACCCAGCACACAAAGGACCTGGCCAACCAGGAGTGACCTGGGACCAGGCATCTTGGGCCACTTCAGACCAGACTAGATCTTCTCAAACTTATTAGCACCTTAACTCCCAAGGTCAGCATGGAGCTGAACGAGTCTCAGTTGGAGGGAGGTACTAGCCCTAATACTCTCTGGCCTCCTTAATTTCAGTTCTAGATCCATTCTTATCCACACTCAGATATTCAATGAGCATCACTCAGCACAACTGGATTCCCCTGCAAAAATTCTACTTAACATCAAGGGAGCAGCAATGGCAAAGAGGAGAAATACCTATTGTATTTCCAAGATCAGAAAAAATTAGGAAACTTTTGCCTTTGCAAGTGCCAATCCTCTAACGCAAATGGAAGACTTTGTAGGGCCACAACCATGGACTCCATATGTACTATGGATATCTCTGACTCAAGCCAACAATTATGCAAAATGCTGTTTGTCACTAGGGCAACTAGATGAGTGAATATGAATGGATGGATCAAGGCAAGCCCCATTTTTAGAAAAGCAACTCAAAGTGCAAACCCTTTGATGCAGTTATAGTACCTTTATATGTGAAAGAAAACCTATTATTAGTAGTATTTGATTGAGAAAATACATTTGTACTTCTGAATGTTCTCCTAAAACTCTAGACTTCCAAGGAATCAAAGTTTCTTGAGGAGTTCAAGACCTTTCTTGATTTTTTTTGTTTGGTTCAAACCAAGTACAAAATTAAATTTTTAAACTAAGTCACGCCAACATTTTCTCCTAAGTAATTTAATTTTCTTTCCAATAGCAGTATTGTTTTTTATTTTTTCCATCAGGGACCACTGGAAGTAGCCCAAGTGTTCTTGGCTGAAATTCCAGCTGACCCAAAACTCTATCGACATCACAACAAGTTGAGGTTATGCTTTAAGGAATTCATAATGCGGTAAGAAGGAAAATGGCTGGGAATTTTGTTAAAGCAGTAGTTCTCAAAAGTGCGGTCACAGACCAGCAGCTTCAGCATCACCTGAGAACTTTCAAGAAAGACAAAGTTTTAAGTATCATCCAGACCTACTAAATTGGAATGTCTGGAGGAGGGACTCAGCAATCTGTGTTTTAATAAGTCTTCCAGGTGATTCTGTTGCACAGTGAAGTTTGAGAACCACTGCAGTAGAGCAACACTACTTGTACTACTAATAAGTAACTTACAAACTGTAAAGTGCTTTCATGTCTGTCATTTCCCATGTGCCTCGCTTTCACATTGTAAAATAAGTATCATCATCATCCTCATTTTAAAGAGGAGGAATTGGAGGTTCAGAGATAGATAATTTTACTTAAGGTCACACAGCCCAGTTAGAAGCAGAGTTGGGTTCAAACCAGGTCTTCTGAATCCAAATTGTCCACACTTCCATCAATGTGCTGATATTCCACTGACATAGTAGAGTCCCGGAAGTTCTTGGCATTGGCAATCTCTGTAATTTCCCAAGTCATATAATAACTTATTTTTAGAAACTCAAAAATAGATACTGCCTCAAATTGAGAGATAGAGGCAAGATTCTAAAACTGGGCTTTTTCAAAGGTATCACCTCAGGGACACTTCCCCATGTCAGACAAGCCTCACCTCTGCTCCTGAATTCTGCAGTGGAGCTGCCTCAAAGGCAGCCAGTTCAGCCTGGATAGGAAGTGGGTCTTTGGGTAAGGTTTTGTAATCTGTTGCAACACAGACAGATATTTTGGGTATCCTGTGGTCTTTAAAAGAATGAGTATGAAGGATGCAAGGGCATTTCATTCATAAGAACAAATGACAACAGAAAAAATGTGTACCCATATTTCTTTTCATCCATGAACCTTAGAGCAGCGTATAAAATATAGGAATATCCTCATTTGCTAGATGGGGATAAAGGAAGCTAAAAGTTAAAGTTTGCTAAATTCAGTGAAAACTTGCCAGAATGCCAGTGTTGGGTGAGGTGGTAGGTCCACAACTTTGCTGTGTATGGAGGAGACATGCTTTGTCCTGCAGTGAAGCACAGTTGCTTGGTAATAGGATGTGCATGTGTGGCTCTGTATGTATGTATGTGTACATGTGTACACACACACACACATATGCACATGCATAGACTATATTTATTAATGTTTTGATGTGTGAATTGTTTCTTATATTTTAAAGCAATTCTACAAAAGTGGTAGATTTTTTTTTTTTTTTTTTGAGACAAAGTCTCACTCTTTTTCCACGAGCTAGAGTGAGTGCCATGGCGTCAGCCTAGCTCACAGCAACCTCACACTTCTGGGCTCAAGCAATCCTTCTGCCTCAGCCTCCCGAGTAGCTGGGACTACAGGCATGCGCCACCATGCCTGACTAATTTTTTCTATATATTTTTAGTTGTCCGATTAATTTCTTTCTATTTTTAGTAGAGACGGGGTCTCGCTCTTGCTCAGGCTGGTCTTGAACTCCTGAGCTCAAACAATCCGCCCGCCTCGGCCTCCCAGAGTGCCAGGATTACAGGCGTGAGCCACCGTGCCCAGCCTAGATTTTTTTTCAGTACATAATACATATTTATATAACAAAAAACTAGAAAAATATTTGAGGGATTTTCTAGATCTATTTATTTTTCACATATTTTCATTTAAAACTAATCATGGTTGAAGGCCTCCAAAGTTGGCAGTGGCCCAGGCCTCTCTGGACCTCCAGAAGGATCTGTGAAATGTTGAAAGAGCGCTCACTGTGACCCAGCTGTGACATTAGTTATGGGAATACAGAGACCTGGGTATTCCTCTGCTCTTGATGACAGGGCATGTCTCTGCAGAGCTAAACAGCAACACAGGGCAGCATGTGCTGAGAACCTGCGTGTGTGCTAAATATAGGACTAGAGAGATCAGAAAAGAGCTCAGTGACAGACTGGAGTGTTTGCGGGGAGGCTTTGTAGAAAAACCTCTTAAACCTTGTCTTGAACATATGGTTGGAAGAAAGGGGACGGGGGGAAGAGGAGCCATTACAGTGTCCCCCCTTATCTGTGATTTTGCTCTCCATAGTTTCAGTTACTGGTGGTCTGGAAATTATGTATACAATAATATTTTGAAAGAGAGACCGACCAACCACATTTATGTAACTTATACTACAATATATTGTTATAATAGTTCTATTAGTACTTGTTGTTAATCTCTGTGCCTAATTTATAAATTACACTTTATCATAGGCCAGGCCCGGTGGCTCACGCCTGTAATCCTAGCACTCTAGGAGGCCAAGGCGGAAGGATTGCTTGAGCTCAGGAGTTCAAGCCCAGCCTGAGCAAGAGTGAGACCCTGTCTCTACTAAAAATAGAAAAATCAGGTGTCATGGCACACACCTGTAGTCCCGGCTATTATACTTGGGAAATTGAGGTGGAAGGATCACTTGAGCCCAGGAGTTTGAGGTTGCAGTGAGCTGCAATGACACCGCTGCACTCTACCCAGGGTGACAAAGGGAGACTCTGTCTCGAAAACAAAACAAAACAACAACAAAAAATTTTGTCATAGGTATGTATGTATAGGAAAAACATAGCATATGTAGGATTTAGAACTATCTGTGGTTTCAGGTGTCCAGTGGGGTTCTGGGAACCTATGCCCTGCGGATGAGGGGGCTGCTATACTGGCGAGGGGACCAACACGACCACAGGGCTCAGAGTCAGGAAAGTTCATGATGCATCCAGGCTCCTCCAAGTCCAGCCAGGGAAGTGCATTCTCATGAGCATGTTAGGAAAAGGAGGAAAGATTGGAAAGACAGTAATACTAGTAAACGAGGCTCTGAATAGAATCTAAATGTAAAAGGAAACTTGTTCAAAGAAGAAATGATTTTCATTGTGTTTAGAGGTCACACGGATTTCTTCTACTAGTGCAAACCTTGCAATCCAGCATCTCATGGGTGTGATCCTCTCGCTGACTCCTCCTGGTTAAAATGTCCTTATGAAATCCCTTCTAAAATGCATTTCTAATTAGCTCCTAGCCCCAGGAAAAGTTACTACACAGAGAACCAGGGCTGAGTAAAACTAGTCCAAGGCAAGGGACACAAAAGGAAATGGATTTTCCTAGGGATGGTCCTTTAACAAAGTCACTCCTTAGACTCTCAGTGAAGATGTTATCTTTCTGCCCAGATTGCCTGCAAAAATGGTGGATTTTCAAAATCAAATTCATCATTTAAAATGTTGTTCTTTAACCTTCTAAAGGTGATTCCGTGTGGGAAACCAGGCTGTAGTCCTACCTTTCTTGCCGTTGCTCGCGCTGCTGCATTGCTCTAGAAATGCCACGAGACTGTCTATCAGTGCTTCTCGAACTTCGCTGTACAGACCGTCTGGGGATCTTGTCAAATGCAGATTCTGATTCAGTAGGTAGAGCCTGAGACTCTGCATTTCTAACAAGTCCCCGGTGCTGCCGCCGCTCCATTGGACCAAACTTGGGCACCTGCCTCCCTTTCACCTTTTCCGGCCCCCCCACCTGTCCTCCCTCCCTGAGGGCTTAATCCCTCAGGCCATCCTTACTGTCACTCACCTCCTTTGCCTCCCTGTTCCTCCCTTCAAAACAGCAAATGTGCTCAAACTGCTGCACTTTGAACCAAGTATAGATGTCAGTTCATCCATTCATTCAGCAAACACTTACTGAGCCCCTGCTTCGTGGCCGGCACCGTGCTACAGCACATGGCAGGGTGAAGTCCCAGGAGAAACAGGCCATGGCTGCAGGCAAAGCAACACTGCTGCTCACCACCGCATCTCTACGTGCAAACAGTGCTTGATTGTCCCTCCACGTTGTGTCACAGAGATCAGTAGTGGGTAAGACCGTGGCAATGGCTGCGCAAGTGTACGCATTTTCTAAAATTCATCACACTTACGCTTACGATGGGTGAAGGTTATGGCATATAAATTATAGCCACGATACAAGTAGTAGACGAGGAAACCTTCCTTTTGCCCCCATTGCTTAATTCCTTCTCAAGTCCAATCAGGAAGGTACAGCTTTTTCATGAACAGAGTAACTGTTTTGTCAAGTTGTCTACACGGGTGTATTTTCTCCCCTACTCTGCTTTGAGACAGCAGAGGTGACACCGGTGTGGAGAACGTCTGGGGGCCGAGCAGCTCTCAGGTTTCCCCGCTAGTAAGCTCCAGCTTCTCAGCAGACTTGGGCCGTAGGTCAACGAGCACAGACTTCGATGCCGAGAGCTAGCGGCAGAACGTGCGCTGGCCAGGTCCACCGCGGCTGCTTCCCCCGCAGGCCTTTCTGACTCAGCCGTAGCCCAAGCAGAAGCAGCCACGAGGAATCCTGGCAGGAGACTTGCTGCAGCCGGCGCTCATCCAGCCAGTCCTGCGACTCTTCAAAGCGTCGCCAAGTTGGGACCTCAACTCGCTTCTGCCTTTTCCTGTAGTACTAAAGCACCGCTCCAGGGAAAGCAACATGTTCAGGGCTTCAGAAGCCGAGACAGAGATACAACGCTCCATCTCCCTCTCCCCTGAAGCACCCATTTTAGGCACTGAAATTCATTTTTAAATTTTCTTCTTCTTACTTTTTCTGAATGTTCTCATTCCCGTAAAGACTAAGTGATTCTAAATTCATTTTGATATTTAAATAAAAAATAGCACTCAATGGCACTGGTTACAAGTTCCCTTTAAGAGAAGTAGTTTCAGATACACCCCAGCAGGGTTCTGTTGCGAATCTATGGTCACAGAGTCGGAAAACAGGTGTCCAGTGGTGCTATTTTGAAATTGGAGTTGGGGTCTGTGAAGAGGAGGAAGAGGGAGTTTGTCCAGATGGCCACATACACTATGCGGACAGTGTCGGTGGAAACAGAAGCAGTGGGTGGAAAGAGATCTGAATATTTGGTGGGAAAACAAAGCCTGAAATGTCCTGAGAGGTTGTTCAGAAGCAGGTGAACAGTGGTGACACGAGTGATTTTTGTCACTTTCCCAGGGTCACAGATACCTGTATTAGTGGGCCAAAGATGCTAGACAAAAACTGGAAGCCAAGTAGAACAGCTCGCACGTGCGCACGCACACCGGCTCTCGCCTGCCCTCCACCCCCCTGCGGTGATTGTAAGAGGAAAGCTCCGTTTTTGTTGCGGTGTGACTCAGTCCTCCTCTCCTAGCCACCCCCCTCCATGCTCTTGGACGAGCTCTTGCTCCTCTTGCTCCCTTGCTCTGGGGATGGGGACACCGCGCTGGAGGGTTTCTGGGCTGACACTGAATTAGAGGATGTTACACGATCATGGGAACCCCAGGCACTGTGACTCCTCGGGACAAAAGCCCAGGGCCGCAAGGAGGTTAAAGCCAGTGTAACGTGAACCCGCACTGGAGACTGTTCAAGAGTCTGCTCAGGAGAACCCCCTGCCCGCTGCCTGGGTTCTGATGTGTTCACAGGTCCTCAGAAGCTGCTTCCAGGTGTCAGATGCCAGGTTGGACACACACACCCCCAGCCCATCCCCCAGTGTAACCCCTCTTCCCACACAGGGCCACTGGGACACGGCCCCTGTCCTGAGGGAGGCAGCCACACGGGCCGGGCTGGCAGCTCATCCAGAGGAGGTAGAGGTGGCTCAGTGGCGACAGTGGGAAATCAGGCCGCGGCTGGGCCTTGTCTGCCCTGGGGTCACTCACTACTCCGCGGCTGTGCACTCCCAGGCCTGTGCCTCCCGCCGCAGCGAGGGCTGCACTCAGGAAGAGCACCTCTGTTGGGCTGTAACCCCTACTTCACTCTAGGGAGGCAGCCAGCATTGAGGTCCTCATCTACCTGACACCACTGCGTCCCCATAAATCCAGCTCACAGGTGAAGGAAATGAGGCTGAAGGTTATAATTAGCCCAAACTCACACAGCAAGTAAGTGGCAGAACCAGGATTTAAACCACCCTTCCATTGAGACAGGCTGTGCTTGAGACCTGGCGTGGGCGGAGGTCAGCACGGCAGGGAGGAAAGGCCAGGAGATGTGCCCTGTGGGGAGGCCGGACGTGCCTTCGGTGCCCTGCCCCCACATCATCCCTCTTTATTGATACCTTAGAGCGTCTGGCGCAGCTGTTGTGCAGTCGTGGGAGTGGGCTGGGAGCCAATTCCTCAGTCTCCCCAGTATCTCGCCCAGACTCTGCCTGCATTCCAGCAGCTATGTTTTTTCACTGGGCCCTGAGTGGACATTTGCTAAAAAGTTACCAAGAGAGATCTGAGAAAAGCAAAATGCTACCAACTGTGGCTTCAAAGAGAACAGTTTCAATTTGAGACCAAGGCCACATGCCTGTATTTTAGCTGGCAATGGCAGTGTCTTTCCCAGGCAGCTTATGTGGTGTTGGGGTTAGGAGTGCAGGCACTCGAGCCGTAGTGCCTGGGTCCAGATACCCATTCTGCCTCCACGAGCTGTGACCTTGGCCAAGCTACCTACCCTCAGTTTCCTCAGCTGTACAATGGGAATAACAGTTGTAACTACCTCTCAGAGTTAGTGTCAGAATAAAATGAGTTAATCAGAGAACTTGCAATAAGGCTTTCTACATACGAAGTGATCGATAAGTGTAATATTATTCAATGGGCAAACGGGGAACCTATCAATTTGAGTAGAGGCTTAATCTGACTTAAATACAGAGATTATCTACCCATGACTTGTCTGCCTCTAGAAAGTGAATCATAAGACACAGTGGGGCTGAAGAGACACTGGCCTGGGAGCAGCAGGCTCTGGGTTTGCATCCAGCTCTGCTGTGCCCACAGGCATGTGACTCGGGACGGGGCACATCACCTCTTTGCATCTTAGTTTCATCAAGTATGAAATAAAGGGGATGGGATATAGAAGAATCTCGAATAGTCCATCATTCTCATATTGTACAAATAATTTCTACACGTAGGCTGGGTCTATCAGGAAAATAATAATAATAATGTTCTAGGTTTTAGCTATGTACAAGCACTGTTCTAAGCATTGGATATGTTTTAACTCGATCACCTTTTATCGCTTTTATCACCTTCACATCACAGATGAAGAAACTAAGGCATAGAGAGGTTAAATAACTTGTTTGATGTTGCAAAGCCAGTAAGTCGCAAAGCAAGGTTCAGAGCTGAGCACTCTGGCTCCCGAGTCCATTCTCTTAGCTACTATGCTGTGCTGTCCCCACTAGGAACTACATTCCGTTGCTAGTAACAGAGAATAGAAGTACAAGTATCTTAAGTAAGAAACCTATTTATCACATAAAATAAGATCAGAGGTAGTCAACATAGAGCTGTGTGGTGGCCTCATAAAGTCATGAGAGACCCAAGCTTTTTCCATTTTTTTACTCTGCCTTCCTGGTTATAGCACACCCATTCCTGTGATCACAATATGGCTGCTAGGGCTCCAGCCATCAATCACATTCTAGGCAAGTATCAGGAGTAGAAATGAGGGAAGAGCAAAAGGATAAGCCCCTTTAAAGAGATTTCCCATTGACTTGATCTTATATCTCATCAGCCATCCCCACATGCAAGGGAGGTTAGGAAATTTCAGTTTCCAGGTAGGCACACTGCCTGGAGTTCTATTACTAAAGAAGAAAGAGAATGGATATTGGGCAAGGAACCAGCAATTTTTTGCCACACCAAGGAACTGACGTGTGGGCTGTGCTGAAAGAGCATCACAGAGGAAGGGGGCCAAGAGATGCAGAGGGTGAGGGCTGCATGACCACCCTCTCTCTGAGTGACACCTAACTCCTTATATGGAGGCCCCAGAAGTTATTGTCAGCAAAAGCCAGGAACTGTCTTCTGGAGGCACAATTCCTATCCTTACTAGTCCCATCAAACTGGTTGCTGTAGGACTCTGACTGATGGAAAACCCTAGGCACAAATGCTATAGGAAAATATCTGTATTCAATGAACTTACAACAAAGGGAGCAGCAGAGAAAGTGAGGGAAGTCTGAATGGTTGTGTCACTGAAGGAGAGCAGCACAGTTCAGACGTTTGTAATGAAAATGTTACAGATAAAAAGCCGGGCACGGTGGCTCACACTTGTAATCCCAACACTTTGTAAGGCTGAGGAGGGAGGATCACTTGAGGCCAGGTGTTCGAGACCAGCCTGGGCAACATAGTAAGGCCCCATGTCTACAAAAACTTAAAAACTAGTAGGGCCTGATGGCACACACCCACTGGGGAGGCTGAGGAAGGAGGATTGCTTGAGCCCAGAAGTTCCGAGGCTCCAGTGAGATATGATAGAGCCTGGGTGACAGAGCGAGACCCTGTCTCTAAAAACAAGGAAAATAAAAAGAAAATATTACAGATAAGACCATTTTTAAAGAGCTATTTGCAGTATAGTTCCATGACCCTGTGCATATTTCCCAAGAGAGATGGCCATTCTCTAGGAGGGAAATTTAACACACCATCCTCTTTAGCTTATGGGTTTAAATTAACATAATAGAAATTATTTTAATTTTAATAAAAGAACCTAGAGAATATAACCCAAATGACATAAAGAAAGAAATACAACAAATGTATATAAAAGAAGTTTATAAATTATAAAAGTTGTTAAAATATAAAGTAATATTTCTATAGAAAATCTAATATTTTTCATCCCAGCTATTGATATATTTGTCTTTGTAAAACACCATATTATCTATTGTCACGTAACAAATTACCTCAAAATATAATGGTTTAAAACAACAACAGCATTTCGTTATTATGCATGTGGTCTGGGGGTTGGCTGGGCTTAGCTAGGCGGTTTTTGCTTGGAGTCTCTCACTCACCTGCAGTTAGACAGTGGCTGGAGCTTGTATCACCTGAAGGCTTCCTCACTCATATATCTGGTGTCTGAGCTGAGAACACTCAAACAGCAAGGGCTCTTCCTCTCCCTCACTCTCTTTCTGTCCACATAGTCTCTCTGGCATCACACCTACAGGGTAACTAGACTTTTCACAGCACGGTTCAGGACTCCTAAAAGGGGAGGGAGCCATTCTACCGTCATTTCCCAGTCACACAGCATCACTTCCACCATGTTCTGCTCACTGAGGCCGTCACAAAGGACCCTTCGCATCTTGTTGGGGGTATGGGCAAAGTTCTGGGAGAGCACATTCCTGTGACGATTTTCAGAAAATACAATCCGCCACACTCCAGAATCATGAATCTGCCTTATCATCACAGCTGCTCATTTCATTGTCCCAATAACCCCAGGAGATCATATGAGATTATTATCCCTATTGTACAGATGAGAAAATTGAGGATTTTAATGGTGACTTCATCATGCTAATGAATAGCAGCTGGTTTCAACACTCGTTCTGTCTGTACCTAAAGCATTTAACCCAGTCTTGGGCACATGGTAAGCAATCAGTGTATGTTAGCTAGCTACCACTATTTCTACAAACAAAAACTGCAGAGAGTTTAGTTAATTCTGCTGAAGTTGTCAGAGTAGACATCCCCAAATTACCAGTTAGCTTCTGCAGACCTCGTTCCCCCTCCTGTAGTCTGTCAGTGTTACAAACCTTGGCCTTGAAGTCATCCTGAAACTGATTTTATTTTATACATGGTGGTACTCATAACTATTAGTTAAGCAGCAATAAAAAAATAATAAGGGGTGATATGAATTTCTCAGGATTCAAAACCTGTACACTTCCCCTTCTGGTCTTCCCTAAAACCTTTGACATATAACCTTAGGTATCCTATAATTTGCTTCAATTAATGACAAACTTAAAAGATAGGTGAAAATCCAGTTAAGGGAGTTCTTTGGTCTCTGGGTGAGTTAAATCAAGTCCTTCTTCCATAGCAGGCTAATTCCATAATGATGCTGTGGTCACAGGTTTGATTTTTTGTCTGGGCCAAGTGGCTTTTCCTTGCCCCATCACTACATGCCACCCTCTTCCTCTTTGTCATCCTGAAAACGTGCTCAGTATTAACAGGGAGGATTTGGTGACAACATCTGGGTATCTCCATAACTTAACCCTAATCTAGCACCACTATTAGGAAAATAGTTTAAGCCATGTTGATAACCCAAATCTTATTCATCTGAAGGATAGTAGAAATATGACTAATTATTGCATGTAAGCTAAGTTACAGCCATTATTCTATCCCTTTAAGGTTTGTTGATTAGTAACTTCCCTTGGGTAGAAGGGTATATAACAAAAGACAAGACTTTATCATGTTTAAGTAACATGGTATTAATAATTTCTTCTTTGGTATGTACCATTATTGTATAGGAGACTGAAACACTGGGTTTAATGGACTACAATTCAGACAACCACAAAGAGTTTTAAAGATTTCCTCTTTGTCTTTAATGCTGTGCACTTCCGCCATGCTGGGGCTGGGTATAGATCTGTTTTTGTTCATTAGAGGATTTGTGTCTCCTCTCAGCTCTGGAAAATGATAAGCCGTTAACTCTTTGAGTGTTGCCTCTCCCTCATTTCCCATTCTCTTGGAGATTCTGTAAGATGTGGGTAGGGCCTCTGCTCTCCATGTCTCTTAACCACTTTTTTTTCACATTTTTTAATTTATAGTTTCTTTGGTGATTTCCTTAGATCTGTCATACATTTTATTAGTTCTCCTGTTATGTCTAGTCTATTATTTAACCATTTAATCCATTGAGCTTTTTCCTCTTTTAATGACTGCATTTTTATTTCTAAAAGTTCTATTTGGTCTTTTTCTAAAATTTTCCTGGTCTCTTTTTTCATATTCCCTATTTGTTTTATTATCATGGATTTTATATCTTTTATTAATATTTCCTCTCTATATTAACTTTGGGTTTTTACATTGTTCTATTATCTCTGATTCTTACTAGGCTAATTCTTCGGCTTGATACATCTATTAGTTTCCTCGTACAGTTTGTAATTTTTTATTGTGAGCTAATCTTTGGCAGGGGTTGCTGTTTCTATGGGTGGCCCACATGCCCTGATTGTGAAAGTGTTCCTCCGGAGCAGCTTTACATTGCTTTGTCTGAGCCCTAGGGATTTCAGTCATCGTGGACTGGCATTTCAGTTAATGTCTCACCTTAGAGCATGTACAGTAGAGGAATGTAAATGTTTAACCATGTGTTCTGAAAGCCTAGAATTTCAGTTTCGCAAAGTGACTTTCTTTCCCATGAAAGGCCCTAAGCTAAGAACAAGTTTCCATTCCACCTCTTTGGGGCAGTTTGCAGCATTTCTCTGAACCGCTCTTCATAGACGTGGTAGCCCTTCGAGGCTCTGAACTGCGTGCAGGTGACACATCCAGATTCCACTTTGCCATGGCCAAGGCTACATCACCGATCTTGTGTGGGCTTGGAAATCCCTTCCACCTAAGCACTAGGGCCCATATGCAATCCTGAAATCTTAGTGGGCGGTTCTCGTGTCAGCTACCATGGCACCGGCTCACGCTGTCACTCGGGCTTGGGCTTTTCTCTTCCTACCTGGCACCTGGTGCTTCCCTTTCCCTTTCAACAAGTGTCTGCTGTGCTTTCCTTGCACTTGCATGTGTACACAGCAGGAGGGGCCGGATGGCATCTGCTCTGTCTGCCGTGTTGCCATAAAGCACAGCGAGTTTTTTGTAAGCATAACAGGTTCTATTCTGCAGTGACTTGAGTTTGAATCTTAGATCCACCGCTTCCTCACAGCGTTATCTTGGGCAACCATACTAACATTTCAGAGCTTCGGGAACAAAATAGAGATAAATGCCGACTCTCCTGGGTTGTAGGGAAAATTAAACATCTAATGCATATGAAACTCCTTGCCTAGCCCCTGGCACAGAGCAAGCCAGAGCAACTCAGCACTACTGTCCTCTGGGCAACTTTTCAAAAATAGAGATTTCTGGGTGCCACCCCTTGGCAATTCTGACTCATTAAGTCTGAGGTGGGGCCCAGAAATCTGCATTTTTAAAAGCTCCGCAGGTGATTCTGATATGCCACCAAGTTTGAAAACACCCTAAAAGGCACTCAAAAAAATGTTAAATAGGTTCATCGTTCCTAAATTTCTAAGCCCTTCAAACTCATTTATTTCCCCCACCCTGATATTTTCATCTCAGATGTGGGGAGGCAGTAGAGAAGAACAGGCGTCTTATCACGGCGGACCAGAGGGAGTACCAACAGGAACTCAAAAAGAATTACAACAAGCTGAAAGAGAGCCTTAGGCCCATGATCGAGCGGAAAATTCCAGAGCTCTACAAGCCGATATTCAGAGTTGAGAGTCAAAAGAGGTAAGAACAGGGCAGAGGAGGCCTCTTCCTGGGGGATAAAAGAGAGCACGGAGGCCCCGCAGACTGGGGCATCCTCTGCTGCGGGTGGAGAGCTGCAGACCCCCAAGGGCTGTGCGTGGGGCCTGGGATCAGAGAGGCGGCCAGAGCTTGCTTCCGTCCTCCCCGACCTTCTCTTTGACCTCCACCGGCCCCCTGGGTGTTGGTCTTGTGCCAGTGGTCTTCCCAGAGCCAAACGATGGCCTGTGTTGGTTTTTTTGTTTTATTTTGTTTGTTTCAGCACAGCGTGAAGGGTCTTAGCCCTCTCACTTATTTTTTTTTTTTATTTCAGCATATTATGGGGGTACAGATGTTTAGGTTACGTATGTTTCCCTTGCCCCACCCCCCCAAGCCCTCTCACTTATTATTGACTGGGTCTCTGTGACTGATGTCCCCTTCTGCTGGGTGATTTCCTCCCTCCCTCCCTTTAAAAGGCTCATCGATCTTTCTTTCTTCTGTGTTCCCTTTCTCTCCCTCCTAATTTCAGGGACTCCTTCCACAGATCTAGTTTCAGGAAATGTGAAACCCAGTTGTCACAGGGCAGCTAAGAAAAGCCATCTCCACGCATGGAGACTGAGGCTCTGCGACCCTGGAGAAGGACTCACTGGTACTTAAAACATAAGACATTTGCAGCCCGGGACCAACCACGGGCTCCCTGAACCACCAGCACTCTGAAAGCTTCGGGATCCAAGGAACCATGGAATTACACCCAGGTGGACTCTGACCAGATTCGGGCCCTGCAGAGTGAAGGGAGGCAGGCGGAGGATCTGTGTATTTATTAAAGTGTGTATTTTCACAGTGTCGTACAAAACAAGGCATAAGCAGCTTCTCCTGCTGACTGGTCAGTCACTGTCCATCTGAGAGAGGTGACTTCCTCTGGCTTATATTTGAATTAACAGGATAAGCTCAAACTGCCCAAAGAAAAATGAAAAAACTGTTCACCAACCTATTCAAAGTGAACTTCACTCTTTATGGGAAGGGAAGGTGAACTTGTAGGAGTGGGAAACATTTTTAATAAATCTATAAGGGGGAGACTTACTAAAATTCTAAAAATCATTATGGTTGGAAATTTGGTAATCGATCAATTATTTGTGAACTTGTTACCCTTTCAGTAATGGTGGTTAAGTGTTGTATAGTTATTTTTGCTTTACTATAATTTAATTTAACATGCATTTATAGAGGAACATACTCAAAGCACTGATTTAGGAGATACATGGTACTTGGACAGTCAGCCAGAAATCATGGATACTGCATTCATTTAAATGGAAACAATTCTTGTATAATGCTTTGCTTTTTTTCTTATGCTTGCTCTTACTCTCTTTTTTCCTCCTCTCTGGGACCAAGTTTATTTTTATAAAAGACTAATATCTCTGTTTTCATTTCAGAACATTGTGTTGTCAGCAGATGTACATCAGCTACAAAATATATTCAGCTTTGAATTCTCTTGACAATGTACTTTAAGAGAAAGATGAACAAAGTTATTATTTGACAATTAAATTATATATTTTTAATATGACAGATGACCTTGACTGATCTAAAAATGTAATAAGAATTGCAAGCAAAATGTTTCCCTTTGCAGCTCGTGTTTTGTGTTTTGTTTTGTTTTGACAATGCTTAATATTTTGCAAAGCACTTCAGAGAAGAAGAAAGATGCATAGTAGTGGCTTTGATCATATAGCACTGTCCAAAGTGGTACTTTTTATGCCATATTTAACCTTGGTGGTCATAAGAGAGAATTTAGTTTGGATATTCCAGAACTTTTGTTTATACTATCAGGTATGCATGAATTTGTATGCGGAAAGGATTTTTTAAAAAAATAATAATAATTAAAGCTTACTAATTTACGTGCCCAACATTTATTTTTTAGGCATTTGGGGAAGAACTCTTTGTAAAGTATATTATAAACCTAATTGCTTTCTTCAATGAATACATGTGACATACTTTAATTCCATATGTATTTAGCACCTTCTGTGTGGGAGACACTGGGTGAGACCAAGGTCAAAAAACGTTGTCACTGCCCTGCAAAGCCTCTCTGTTTAGTGAGGAAGATCATACGTATGTATACATGTAGCCACAGTGCAAGACAGACTAGAAAAGAGCCTATAGTATGTCATCTTTCCAGAGTGGCTCAAGGATGGCCATCATTATCAACATTTTTTATCTTAGATTTTGCCCTAAAACAAAAAGGATTAGGCACTAATTTATATAAGGCTGGCTTTTAACTCTAACAGCCCTAATATTCTAGGATATTCCTGACTAAATGATCCCTGCTTTTAGATACCTGTATCAATTTGGGTTTTGGGTTTTTTTTTCTTTTCCAGTCTCTCTTGTACCACAGTGGGTGCACTTGCTTCGTGAGTGCAGGAACTATGTTCATTGAGGCATTCTTCTTCTCTAACCCTGCGCTCAACACATAGAAGACTCTCAGTATTTGTTGAGTCAGGCATGGTGGCTCATGCCTGTAATCCCAGTGCTTTGCAGGGAGGATCGCTTGAGGCCAGGAGTTCAAGACCAACCTGGACAACATATCAAGACTTCATCTTTACAAAAAAAATTAAAAATTAGCTCAGCATGGTGGCGTGTGCCTGTGGTCCCAGCTACTTGGGAAGCTAAAGCAGGAGGATTGCTTGAGCTCAGGAGATTGAGGTTACAGTGAGCTATGATGATGCCACTGCACTTTATCCTGGGCATCAGAGCAAGACCCTGTCTCCAAAAAAAAAAGGTGAAAAAATGTGTTAATTGACTGAATGAATAAAGTGTGAGTAGGCCTGCTTCTAGAAGAACAATGCCCAATAAAAATATAATGCAAGCCACATATATGATTTTTAAAATTCTAGTAGATACATTAAAAATGATGATGAAAAGAAACCAGTAGAGTTAACTTTACTATTATATTTTATTTAACTGAATACATACAAAATATTATTTCAACATGTCATCAATATTAAAGATTAGTAATGAGACATCTTATATTCTTTTTTTTTTTTTTTTTTGAGACAGAGTCTCACTCTCTTGCCTGGGGTGAGTGCCGTGGCATCAACCTAGCTCACAGCAACCTCAAACTCCTGGGCTCCAGCAATCCTACTGTCTCAGCCTCCCAAGTAGCTGGGACTACAAGCAT
>CAUYSK010077879.1:0-68891 GCA_963575035.1 Avahi laniger | reverse complement strand
ATTTGAGACGTGCCCTTTCCCCCGCTACAATGCTCACTGCATCCACTGCAGACAAAAATATACACTAAGGAAAAGAATCCCTTTCAATAAATGGTGCTGGGAAAACTGGATAGCTACATGCAGAAGATTGAAACTGGATCCCCACCTCTCACCTCTTACAAAATTCAATTCTAAATGAATAATAGACTTAAACCTAAGGCATGAAACCTTAAGAATCCTAGAAGAAAATGTAGGGAAGATTCTTTCAGACATTTGCCTAGGAAAAGAATTTATGAAGAAGATCCCCAAAGCAAGCACAGCAGCTACAAAAATAAATAAATGGGACCTGATTGAATTAAAAGCTTTTGTACAGCCAAGGAAACTATCATTAGAGCAAATAGACAACCTACAGAATGGGAGAAAATATTTGTTCTCTACATATCCGATAAAGGGCTGATAACAAAAATCTATCTAGAACTCAAAAAAATCAACAAGAAAAAATCAAACAACCCCATCAATAAATGGGGCGAAGGACATGAACAGAAACTTTTCAAAAGAAGACAGAATAATGGCCAGCAAACATATAAAAAAGTGCTCAACATCTCTAATCATTAGGGAAATGCAAATCAAAACCGCAATGAGATATCACCTAACTCCAGTAAGATTGGCCTTTATCAAAAAGTCCCAAAGCAACAAATGCTGGTGAGGATGCAGAGAGACGGGAACACTCTCACACTGCTGGTGGGACTGCAAATTAGTTCATCCTCTGTGGAAAAGAATTTGGAGATACCTCAAAGAGCTACAAGTAGAACTACCATTTGATCCAGCAATAGCACTAGTAGGCATCCACCCAAAGGAACAAAAAACATTCTATACCAAAGACATCTACACTCAAATGTTTATGGCAGCACAATACACTATGGCAAGGATGTGGAAACAACCCAAGTGCCCATCAGTCCATGAGTGGATAAACAAAATATGGTATATGTATACAATGGAATACTACTCAATTATAAAAAACGATGGTGATCTAGCACCTCTTATATTTTCCTGGATAGAGCTTGAGCCCATCCTCCAAAGTGAGGTATCAAAGAATGGAAGAATAGGCACCACATGTAATTGCCATCAAACTGGCACTGACTGATCAACACTAAGGTGCTCACACAGTAGTAATATTCTTTGGGGGGTAGGGGGCTTGGGGATGGGTAAGCTCTTTTCTTCTTAGCACTGAGTAATATTCCATTGTCTGGGTGTACCAGAGTTTATTTATCCATTCACCTACTGAAGGACATCTTGGTTGCTTTTGGCCCTTTTGTTTTTGTTTTTTTTCCTCCACAGTTCTATTCACCATCTAACATACTCTTTACTTAATTTACTTCATTTTTGTTTGTAGCTCCCACCTTCCCAACTCTAGGATAATCTTCCCGAAGTTAAAGATTTCTCTGCTATGTCCCAGCACTTAAACAGAGCTTGCTAGTGCACAGCAGACGTGCAAGAAGTCTATGTTCAATGTAAGAATAAAAAAAAATATTTTCTAAAAGGTGAAAAAGTTAATAAATTTATTTCCAACCATATGCTACAATAAAATATATAAAGTACATTTATAGCTATACGGAAGTCACAGAAAATATCTATCAAAGATGTATCTAAAGTGGTTATCCTGGATCCTGGAATATAATTAGAATTTTTCAGATAGCTGATTTCTATGAAAATGTGAGCTCCCTGAGAACAGAGACACATTCTATCTTATTCACCTCTGTATTCTGAGCACCAAGAACAGAGCCTGGTACACAGTAGGTGCTCCAACAATATTTGTTGGATGAACAATTGTTTTCTTATTTAATGATTTGTTAATTTACCTATCAGGTGCTTTTAGTAAATCAAAGGGGTGTTTAATAATAATTTTTTCTGAAGTAATGACATAAACACAACCATAATTCTCCATGCTATTTGGTCCAAGCTCAACTGTAACTTACTACCACAATCTGAAAAATATCATTATTATTTCACCTTCACCATGGGTGTTACTAGTACATTGGTTAAAGCAATGTCAGGAGAAAATAATCCATTTATATACAAATGTTTTATGAATGTATCACATGCTAAGGGGAAGATTCTAGGAGAAAAAAAAAGAGACAGATGAATGTCCTCAATGGCTATAAACTTTGAATGGCCAAAGACTATTCACTTTATAAAATTAAAAATAAAATTAAATATTTGATTAATTAATAGTCCTCTATTAGAAGTGGCAGATGTGGAAAATATCAGTAAAGACATAAAATAGGATGACAAAGAATTCTTTAATAGACATACCCTCTTTTCCTGAACAAAAAAAAGTAAAACAAGAGGGCCTCTCTCTTGAGAAAGCATGTAAGGATGTATTGCACAAATGAAAAATGTAACATTTTTATGGATGAATATAATATACAGCGAGTGAGGGAGATCTTATAAACTTACCCATCATTGTTAACATCTGATACTACAACAGTATATCCAAAATAAGATGCCATCTGCAAAAGAAAACCTTAAGATGACATATTTTGTGTTTAACAGTCATTTTTATAGTTACCTCTCAATTATTCCTGAAAGATTTATCTCATTGTGGCACAGTTTTTGCATTTAAATTCATAGACTCTTGGATGTGGACAGAGTCTCTGAGTCATTTAGTCTAACCCCTGGTGCAATGAATAATTTTCCCCATAATAGCCCTGACATCTGCTTGGACATCCTCTGGAGATATTCAACAATCGGCCCATTCAACTTGTGGACACAAATACTAGAATGTTCTTTGCTACATTGGACCCTTCCGTAACTTCTAGTTCTTAATCCCACCTGGTTCTGCAATCCTAAATCTCACAGAAAAAATTTAATTCTACTTCCATATGAGATCTCCTATGAAAATATTTTCACTTGGTTCACTAGTCAGCCCCTCTTTCTTAGTGAAACCACATGTGGTCCCAAAGAACAGATAATACTCGTGAATGCACTGATGGGGAAGAGTAAGGTAGGATTTATGCTCTCTGCTTTGGGCTCCTTATATTATTGAAGCATTAAAAACAGTTTTAATTTTGGGGGACCCCACATCTCAGTATCACTTTATATTGAGCTCATAGTCAACAAATGCTCGTAAGTCTTTTCCATGAACGTAAGTTGTGTACCATTCTCTCCCCACATTTTATCTCTAAAGTTTTTGTTTTTTAACCACGTTTTTAGGATTTATAATCTTTTCAGATTTGGCCCATAGTTTCAGTTTGCCAATTTTGTTTCCATAGTGCATCATCCAATGTTAGCCTCCCTTTACGTACTAATTTAATCAACATACAACCTCCCCACCCCACCCACTGGAGACTTTGGTCTGTTTTGTTTACTCTTCTAACTGCACTTCCTGAGCAGTGTCTAGGCCAAAACAGGCACCAGGTACCAAATACTCTTTGCAGAGAGAATACATGAGTTGACAAGTGGCATGCAATAACTCAATTCTCCCACCTCTTTTCTCTATTCCAAACATATACAGTGAAATTCTTCCTCGTGTGCCATGGTGTGGCCTTCACTCAGAGAAATTTCACCATTTACATATTAAGTTCTGAGGTTCAGAATTATAAAACTAGATGGTCTTGAGGATGGAAAGTTATAGAAATGCCAAATTTAGCAATGTTTAAAAAGCTTCTAATGATAAAAATGTAAAAACAGATCTGTGAGAAGGAGAAGTATTGCTAGATTTTCATTTTAAGTACTACCACTTAGGAATAGTTGCTCAAAATTTATAAATTCCTCCAACTTCACTATCATCTCAGCTCTATTTCTCTGTACTTTTCATAAGAATATCATGAGAGATGTAAAATGCTTTGTTGAAAATTTCAGAGTAATAGACTAAAGGCCCCAAATTTTAGCAAAAAGATGTCAGAAATATTTTGTGTCCATTAAAAAATCATGCTAATTAAAGTTTCTTGACAAATCTGTCATTTAAAATGTATATGTCTAACATTGAGAGTTGAACATTTTGGGATTTTAAACCATGATCTCGAAGGTCCAGATGTAACTTGCCAGGGTTCAAGTGTGAAGCTTATTAGAAACTCAGTCACCTGGGCTGGTGGTACAGAGAGAAATTTCATTGCCCAGATAAACAAATTCGACTCGCAATTGGCTCTCTTAGATAGCAGTCCCACATTCAATGTTTAAAGAAATGTGACAAATTTCACCAGGTCATAATACCCAGGAAAACACAGGATAGTGTTTGTTGAGAAAAACAAAGAAAATATATCTCTAAGAACCCCAAAATTCAGGGCAGGAGACTGAAATATCAAGAAATGCTGTATCCACTCTTCTCCAAGTGTATTGTCAGGGCTTTGGAAAAGAAAGTATTCCAGAAAGGCAGACTGGAATGTGTAATCTGTGCCTAGGACTTTTAGCGAGTCCTTTCAGAGACTACATGCCATGCGCTGAGCCGACATCGCACATCAAGGTTGATTCCATTCCATTCCATAAAAGCAAAATGCCACTAAGTTCTGGGGTCTGAGAACAACCTTGTTATATTGCAGGCCCTGTTTAGTGTGTCTGGTGGTGAGCTCTTGGTCCCTGCCCTTCCTCCATCTGCGATGTCACTGGCTACTCCTGGGTTCCACTCTATTGGCAAGAGTCAGCGAGCCTGGGCTTCTGCCTCTCTCCCTTACTGTCACTGCAACCCTCTCCTGATCCTCAGTGTGTGTAATTTTGACCAGCTATCCATTCTCGTCCCTTCCCTCAAGGGACTAGAAATTGCTCCTTACCTACTGCATTAGCTGGGGTCCTGTCGTGAATGGATCAATTGCCTGAAAATAGGATACCACCATTCTCTCCACCCAAAATGGTCTGAGGCCACACCTCATCCACCATCCTGCTTTGTTTGGGGATTATGACCTGGTAAAACTTGCCACATTTGTTTAAACACTAAATTGGTACTGCCATCTAAGGGAATCCAGTTGTGAGTTGAATTTGTTTGTCTGGGCAACCACTCTTCTTTCTTCTTCAATTTGAATTTAATTAATTTTAGATTTATTGCTTTTCCAATTTTATTTGCATTTAATTTTAAATTAAATCTGTAGTTCTGTTTGTATATAGTCATATATAAGCTACAAACACAAGGAATCTATTGATTTTAGATTTGTCCTATATTTAAACATGGAGACCAGGAATCTACATATTACTGAAATAGATATGCAATAGTATATGATCATTGTAAGCACACGTATTTGCATGCATGTCAAATTATAGAAGATTTAATGCCACATGGGAATTTGGTGGTTTTCATTTAATCCCCAAGCTTTTTGGCACCAGGGACCAGTTTCTTGAAACAAAATTTTTCCATGGACCAGGAGTGGGGGTGCTTTAAGGATGATTCAAGTGCATTACATTTATTGTGCACTTTATTTCTATAATTATTACATTGTCACTTGCCACTCGCTAGTAGGGTTTTGATATGAGTCTGAAAGCAATTGATTTATTATGGTCTCTGTGCAGTCAAAACCTCTCTGCTGATGATAATCTATATTTGCTGCCGCTCCCCAGTGCTAGCATCACCACCTCAGCTCCACCTCAGATCATCAGACATTAGATTCTCATAAGGAACCCACAACCTAGATCCCTCACATGCACAGTTTTTAGCAGGTTTGCACTCCTATGAGAATCTAATGCCCCCGCTGCTCTGAGAGGAGGCGGAGCTTATGCGGTGATGCAAGCAATGGAGAATGGCTGTAAATACAGATGAAGCTTCACTGGCTCGCCTGCTGCTGGGTGGTCCAGTTCCTAATAGACGATGGACTGGTACTGGTCCACTGCCAGGGGTTGGGGACTGCAGACCTAAAGGAAGGGGCCAGGAAATGGGGTGGAAGGGAATTAACATTTCTTTGGCAGTTGTGTGGGAGGGAATCGTCTAAGTAATCTGCAAGCCTTGATTTATTTCATTCTCAAAGGGAACTTGGGAGGTAGACACTTTAGTCTTGTTTTGTGAATAGGGCTCAAAGAGGTCAAATGGTTTTCCTGTGGTGTCACACAACTTATGAATGATACAGTGGGAAATGGAAGTCTGATCTGTCAACTGTGGAAGTCCAGGCTCTTTCCATAGTGGGTCTCTTCTCATTTCTTAGACCAGAACCTTCATATATTTCTAGATGATTGACAGATTCACCTCCACACAAAACTGCTTCCCACTGCACCTAGAACAAAATCCCTGGTCCCACTAGGATCGAGTGAATAGCCCTTGCCACCTCCATCCTAAACTCCTATGTCCCTCTTGCTTACAGACATGGTGACCTTGGCTCTGCTCCTCAGACACACCCAGATGATTACTGTTCAAAAGCCAGATTCCTACTAGTTGTTCCCTAGTGTTCTGGATGAGACAGCATAGTTGCCTCTCTCTGGTCATTCACATCTTAGCCAAGATGAGGCCTCCCTGACACCCCACTCTAAGAGCGTCCTTGCCCCCTCCCTCCCACATTATTCCTGTTTTATCTTCTTCATATTGTGAATCACAATGAACTGTCCTACCCCCACCCCTCCCCTGCCACCTCACTGCTGCCTGGGAGCTGGGATTTTACTATCTGATGCACTATTGCACCCACAGTGCCTAGGACAGTTTCCAGTATGTAGTAGGTGCTCAATAAATATTTGTTGAATGAATGAATAAATGATATAAATATTATAGTGTACTATTGGCACAGAGTGATATTAATTATTTGCTATTAAAATGTCTGTACCTGTTCACCAGTGAAATTCTGAATAAAGGTCATATCTGTAGAATTAATTATTGAAACCTGAAATCATAGAAATTAGATAGGTTACAGCATTTGACATAAAATTGGAGAACTTTTTTAAAAGATTACAACTTGAATCGTATAAAATTTTTTTGTGAAGAGTGATAAATAACCATCTATATGTAAAACAAAAATAAAAGCCCACAAGAATGATCTAAAAAAAAAAGCCAGTTGAACCATTTGTTTATAGTTAAATCTGGGCTACTTTCAGACAAAATGCCTGCTTATTAATCTCAGGTGGGGAAATAAAAGCTGAATTCAATAATGCTGAGTGCAAGTAACCTGATTGTTAATTTAGTTTATTTAATCAGGATTTTTGTCTAAATCCATTTCTGTTCTCATGTTCTTATAAGAAATTGATAACTATGGCTCTTTGCAAGAAAAATGAGATTTTAAAATGCTAGCCACATAGCAAAAACATGTTTTTTAATTCCACTCAGTCAACCATTATGTTTTCTAGATAGTTTTTAAAAAGATAAACTTCATTTAAAATATAAGTGTTTCTTTTCATAAGGTCTATTTATTTTCTTTTCCTCATTTCATGGTAGCTGGTTGTAATGAGTTTGACTGGTGTCCCCCAGAATTCACGTCTACCTGCAATCTCAGAATGTGAGCTTATTTGGAAATATGATCTTTGCAGATGAAATTAGTTAAGGATCTTGAGATGAAATCATCACAGGTAGGCTCTAAATCCAATGACAGGTGTCTTTATAGAAAGAAGAGGGGACTCCTAGGTACAGAGAAAGGAAGGCCGAAAGCTGCAGGAGGACAGAGGCAGAGATTGGAGTGATGCTGCCACAAGCCAAGCAATGCCAGGAACCATGAGAAGCTGCAAGGGGACAGTAGGATCCCCCCCTAGATGCCTTGCAGGGAGTGTGACCCTGCCCACAACTCGAACGAAAACATTAGTGAAATAACAAGGGATTTTACTTGTACTATATGAGACCGATTAAAGTGTTGATCATAACAATGGTACCCTCGGCAATTATTCCTAAATTATGCCTGTGAGTGGGGACGGCTTCATGGATGTTGTGACTTGTGCAGTCACCCACGGCCCTGTGCTTAGACGGGTCCCACCCTTGGTTTAATAATCTACTGTCACTGTCCTGAATTTTTAATAATTTTTGAACAAGGGTCTTGGTGTTTTCATTTTGCACTAGGCCCCACCAGTTGGCTGCTTCTGCACACAGATCAGAACGAACCTAGCCTCACTTGTTTTCCTTCCTTGTTGGTAGGCAAACAGCATGAATCAGTAGAAGAGGTCATTAGTAAAGGAAACTTAAAAAGACTTAAAAGTTGCAACAAAGAAAACATTTCTCTGCATATAAAGATGCCCCTCAGCTTACAATGCTTCGACTTCCTGATGGTGTGAAAGCATACACATTCAGTGTATGCTTTCAGAAACTGTATTTTGAATTTTGGATTTTGATCTTTTCCCAGGCTAGCCATATGCAGTATGATACTCTTACTTGAGATATTCAACACATTATTATAAAATAGGCTTTGCATTAAATGATTTTGCCTAACTGTAGGCTAATGTAAGTGTTCTGAGCATGATTAAGGTAGGTTAGGCTAAGCTGTGATGTTCAGTAAGTTAGGTGTATTAAATGCATTTTGACTTACAATATTTTCAACTCATAGTGGGTTTATCAGGACGTAACCCCATTGTAAGTCGAGAAGCATGTGTACGAGAAAATATCCTACAATGCATTCTCAGTACTCACATATCCAAAATTCTGTGCTCCTCTTGGAACCCCGGCAACCAATTCTGGGGATAAAAATAGTCATTTAGAAGGGAAATTATATATATATTTTAAGGCCACATAACAAATAAGTGGTAAAGACAGTGCTTTTAAATGAGTGACCATCACATAGAAGGTTGGAGGCTTAAAGTCAGGGCTTTGCATTTGCTGTTCCATTAGTTTTTGCTTCTTCTACAGATCATAGAAAACAGAAGAACAAAAGTTGTACTTTGCGATTTACCAGTCTTCATCACTGGTCTGCGTGCATTTCTGCTTCTAGAACATGAGCCTGGCTTCTCAGGTCTGCATATCATTGGTAAGTTAGACCCCTTGCTCTGATTTCTCCAGCTTTCACTATGGGGACATCTTTTGTACTAGTCTAAAAATTACAGCTCTGGACACACTAACACATTAAAACAACTTTGGTTCCTAAGGAAAGACATATAGCATAAATTGCATGAGGCTGGCCTTCTAGAACTGTTTGATTAGGGGACAATCTGGCAGCTAAGGGTACCCCGGGAAGGAAGTGTCCATAGTAGAAACAGAGGAAGCAACCCAGGGGAGAGGGACAATATATTCCAGTAGACAGTGCCCCGGCTCTAGATTCAGTAAACAATGGTTCTGGTTTTGGGTCTGCCATATACCTTGAATGAGTCATCGAAACTAATTTTTCCCAATCACTTGCAATATATAGGAGTTGGAATAGCTGATTATCAAAAATCTTTACAGCTCTCAATTCTATAAATCTAAACTATCTTTTGATTCCTTAGGATTTAAAATTTAATATAATTTAAATAAAAAGAAGGGATCCACTTTCATCCAAATTTCCCTTCTTCCAATACTGCCCCTAAAAATGCAGCATTAACTACATCTGCCATGCTGTGCTCTGGCAGAGGGGGGTGTGTATTATTAGCACTACCAATCAGGAAAGATTCATCGGGAGTTAGATGTTGAATATTTCACTATTCACTCATTAAGTCAGCAACTATTTACTGGCAATCATAGGATACAGCAGTGAACAAAACAGACACAATTCCCTGCTCCTGTGGAGCTTACGCTCTCGTTGGAAGAGGCAGTCAATTTAAAAAATAAATTAACTGATATATTAGAATAGGATAAGTGTAGTAGGAGAAAAAGGAAGCAGTAAAATGGTACAGCAATTCTGGAATGGGGATGGGGAATGTATATATATCACCTTTTAATAGGTTGAAGAAAAAGTAATGGAAGGGGAGCCCTTTAAGAAGGAGCTTATATTTAAAAGAAAAAAAGTTCTTTTATAGAAAAAATATCCTGATTATTTTCAACCTCTCCCAAATTATAAAAACATTCTTTATGAATTTCTGCTTTGTATATCTTGTCAACATGAAACCACTGTGATTTCTAGGGATGACCATATTTTATTTACTCTTAATTTTTTGTGAATTAATTAAAACACTTGTATTAGTGAAAAGCAGTGAATGTTCATAGGAAACAATATGGAAAATGACAAATAATGATTGAAGGTTGTTGACTCATCCAATAAATATTATTAGTAAAGTAAAAGCTACCATTTATTGCCTTAGAGATGATAAGTACTTTTCATGCATTAGCTCATGCAATCTTGAGAACAATATTTTGAGCTAGCTAATATTACTGTCATTTCAAGATAAACAAATGAGAATCAGAGAGTTTGTCACATCCTAAGGAATAGAGAGTCAGTGAAACCAGAACTTGAGCCTGTGGGGATCTTGACTTCAAGATTCAACTTATTTTTATAAGGCTGCCTCCTATATGAGTCAATTATGAGCAAAATATAGTCTAGGCTTTGGGAGGAGATAAATAAGAACAACATATAACAAATACAGTGTGTAGATGTTGACTTCAAGGAGCTGGACATGGACATAAAAGTGTGACCTGTGATACTGTTCTTTCCTACTCTTATCTCAACCAAAGCTACATGATTTCTTTGTTTCTTTTTTTAGATCACAGGCATAATTAAACTGTATTTATTCCTTGGCTAAACCTTTCTGGACTTATTTCCTACATTTTGAATAAATTCCCAAATCCTTTCTATGACTTGTAAGAGTCAACATGATCTGGGCCCTAACCTTTTCTATAATTCAATCTCATTTTTTTTCTTTTTTTTTTTTATTTCAGCATATTTTGGGGATACAGATGTTTAGGTTACATATATTGCCCTTGCCCTCCCCTCCCCCCTTTAGTCCGAGTTTCAAATATGTCCATCCTTCGCGTGGTGCGCATTGCACTCTTTGTGTATGTATATACCTGTCCCCTCTCCCTCCTCCCCCTCCCCCCTCCCCCCTGCTCAACATCCAATAGATGTTATTCTTATATGTGCACTTACGTGTTGATCAGTTAATACCAATTTGATGGTGAGTACATGTGGTTCTTGTCTTTCCATTCTTGAGATACCTCACTTAGTAGAATGAATTCCAGCTCTATCCAGGAGTATACAAGAGGTGCTATATCACCATTGTTTCTTAAAGCTGAATAGTACTCCATGGTATACATATACCATATTTTATTAATCCACTCATGTACTGATGGACACTTGGGTTGTTTCCACATCTTTGCTATTGTGAATTGTGCTGCTATAAACATTCGGGTGCAGGTGTCTTTCTTATGCAGCATCATTTGCTCTTTTGGGTAGATGCTCAGTAATGGGATTGCTGGATCCAATGGTACTTCTACTTGTATCTCTTTAAGATATCTCCATATTGCTTTCCACAGAGGTTGCACTAGTTTGCAATCCCACCAACAGTGCATGAGTGTTCCTATCTCTCCGCATCCATGCCAACATTTAGTGTTTTGGGACTTTTTGATAAAGGCCAGTCTCACTGGAGATAAGTGATATCTCATTGTGGTTTCAATTTGCATTTCCCTGATGATTAGAGATGTTGAGCATTTTTTGATATGTTTTTGGGCCATTATTCTGTCTTCTTTTGAAAAGTTTCTGTTCATGTCGTTTGCCCACTTTTTGATAGGGTCATTTGATTTTTTTCTTGTTGATTTTCCCGAGTTCTAAGTAGATTCTGGTTATCAGCCCTTTATTGGATTTGTACAATCTCATTTTAATATCAGTATCAAAGTCTGACCAGCCAGACTGAGGTCCTTGAACACTGCAATCTTTTGCATGCCTCAGAATATAGAAATTGGTTCCTATGTCTGGCCCCTCCCACATCCTTCCAGATTCTATTCAAATGTTCCCTCATCACCAAAGTTTCCCTTACTCTGTGTTGATAACATTATCCTAGCACTTATCACAATTTAATTAGGTATTCGTTGTTTATTATTTAATGTCTATCAGCCCAATGGATTGCAGACTCTGAGATTAAGGACCATTTGTTCACATCTGCATGCTCAACATTTAACACAGTGCACAAAAAATGTTTGATGAATGAATGGTAAATGCCTTGAGAGAGAGAAAAATAAGATGATAAAAGTTTACAGAAGGAAGCTAAAGAAATATTTCTAGAGAAGATGAAATTTGGAATTGACTTAAAAAAATAGCTTTTGGCCACTGGAAGGTGGGGGTGGAGTACAGAATCAAAGGATTGAAAAAAAAGAGGACAGTCAAAGCAAAGTGCAGAAGACAGAACATGAGGGGCATATGTGAGAACAGGGATTAGTTGGTTCTGTTATTCTGGGTTTGGGCATGTCCGAGGGAAAAAAAAGAAAATAATGTTGGGTGTTAGATTGGAGTCAGGTGGGGAGAATAGTTTTGGACATGTCCAATATGAGATACTAGAAATTAAAGTAAAAAGAAGGATCTTGATTCCCAAATTCAATCTGTCACTAACAGCATAGCTCTTATCAAAATTATTTAATCATCTGCTTATTTTTCATTCATAAAATGGGACTACTGTTATAATTTTTGTTGTTTAACTGGACTTCATAAAGATATTCATTCTTATAAAATTCTTCGGGCTTAAAAATAAAATGCTACACCAAAGTGTATTTTTTTCCCCATGAAATATTTTTACAGACATTTTGGGATTCCATGAATATACATTTTGTATAGCAAAGAAAATCACATTGATAAAAGGACTTTTTATGTCATTTTACCTTTCCCCCCATACTTTATAAATGACTTAAATTCAACGTGTCTCTCACCTTGCTGAGAATCTCCAGTAAATTCCCCAGCAGCAACTGAATATCCTGTTTTCAACAAAAGAAACAAGCTAACCATGCTTGATAACTTAACAAATAAGTTTTATCCAGAAAAAACAAAGGGACTACCATGTTACTGCTTTATTTAGAAATCTCTACACACATTATAAAATAAAAGTTAATAAAGGGAAAAATTAATCACGCCAGTATAAACACTTTCATAAATAAATCTGTTACTGCTGATCTTAAATAGGAGCTTGGCAAAAATAAAAAATCAGATTGTGAGGTCGATTTTAAAAGCATCAATGCTGAATAATCCACCTTTAAGTGTAAATAGAAGCTATTGCATTTTAAGAGCTGCTGATTCATTCTGATCAGACAAGCTACTCAGAAAGATACCCTTTCAGTTTGCTAGTTCTGATCACCAACAAGGCCCACTTCCTAATTCCTTTAATGATGGTTTCCACAAATTTCACTCAGTTCTAAAGTGAGGTGCCAGCTATAGAAACAAACATAGCTGCGTGTTTTTTTTTTCAAATTCATCAAGCAATCAAAATCCCACTAGGATACCAAAGATAGGGAACAGTAGTGATGAAATAACATTGTGTGGTTTGCACATAATGAATTTTGAGAATATTCTAGCAACAGGAAAACCTCTTGTGCTGCTCTGGAACTGGAGAGGGGTGCTATGATATTGTCCCTGTAGCATTGGTAGCAGCACCACTAACATATAATGTCTACTACTGGTGAAACATTTTACATGCAACAGATTGTTACAGAGCCTACAAAAGAGCTGCTCAGATTCAGTAGGTTTGCCTCATGGCTGAAATAATAGTCATATTTAAAAAGGAAAAAAGTGTCAACTCTAAATTAACAAGGAAAAGAAAATTTGCATAAGATGCCAAATAACATCAGGTAAGTCAGGAATAAAATTTGCACCTACATTTAATATGCTTGTCTTTTGAGAAACCACAAACATTTTGAGCAATGGATCTTACCAAGATAAGTATCATCATAGGAAGCTGGTGCCACTTCCGTCTGTTTTTCACCAGCCAGTTTCCTTAGAATATCCTTGAACGAATAATTTGCAATGATATCTGCAATACTGGCAGTGATCACCTGACCTGCATTTAAACAAATTAATACCTTAAGTGAATGAATGCAAGAGGCAGGCTCTCCCCCAGCAGACACAGAACGCTTGAATGACACACACTCCCTTGAAAGCTATCATGGAACTAACTGCTTGCATTTTTGATGATGCATTTTCCCGCCTGTAACTAGAACTGCAAGGTAGACTTGATTACAGCTGGGTAGAACTTTCCACTTTGACAAAAGAGATGAGATGAGCTACAATGTTTTGTCAGTCTTCCTGCTGCTCTCGCCATATATATTCCTTCCACCTCCAAATGATAAAAGGATCGAAGAGTGAAGACACTTGGAGGCAAAATTTATGCAGTTAAATTTTTATTCTAGAATTTTAATTTTTAATATTTATTCTAAATTTTTATTCTAGAATATTTTAGCTAGAAGGAAACTTCGAGATCATTTAGTCAAATATAGCTTCTTATAGTTGGGGAAACTGAAACCTAAAAAGCTTGAGTGCATTCTCTAAGGTCACATGGTTTTGCTAGTAGGATATTTGGCTTTATAACCAAGGTCTCTTTCGGCATTCTAATACAACTTTTCTGTGCTCTTGCAAAATATAGATGTGATATTTAATCTAAATCATTTATTTGATGAATAGATTTATCAGCTAAGTTAAAGGAAGGAATTGCATAATCTTTGAGCCATCTGCTTTTTATGCTAAAATACAGAGAGAGCATAAAATTATGACAGTAGGAAGCAGCCAGGTGCAACGAGATCCGGAATTTCAGCAAAAAAGAAACGTATGGGCACCAACATTGATATGATAAGAACTTTGGCTAATCTCTCTCAAATAAAGTCACTCTCAGAAATCTTGAAATATGATTGTGTTAGAGTGGACAATTGTCTACAAGACAGCCAGCAATTTTCACTATAATTTCTACACATTTCCATATTTGTTATGGACATCCAAGGCAAAAAGAATGATCTCATGCTCTTTGGGAGAAAACTGAAGAAATGCTTTCAAAAGACTGACATTGAACATGAGTTTCAAAGCCAAATTATTCTTTGTGAATTCCCACATAATTTCCACAGTCTTTCTGTTTGAAGTCCAAAAAAGGAATAAAACTGTCAAACCGGGTAATAAATATTTCCAAGTGATTGGAACTGAAATGACTGTTCTGATAGAAAGACAATGGTATTTACACATGACTTTCTGAACAATATCTGTAGAATTTGCCAATTTTCTCTGAGTAACAGTTAAATATCCCTCCCATATATACACTGCCTTTGCATGTTTCCTTTAGTTGAGTCTATAAACATTATAACCTGAGGCCTGAATAAAATTTTAAATTATATATCTCAGACAAATGCTTCCCTAAGCCATTGCCATGGCAAATTTTCAACAAATCATTTGTATCAGACATTGTTTCAACTTAAGGCAAAGAATGAATTATGTGAAATTTACCATGTGAGTTAGAAGAAAACCTTTTAAAACATAAACATAATTTTTATTTCATATCCATCTGCTGTGTGAAATATATTGTTTTTCACTTTGCAAAGTAATTTTTAAAGACCAAAATGTTAACTATTTGATGTTCATAACTGTATATGCATGAATTAAACTAAGCAGTAAGCTCATATAAAATTTAATCATAATCCATCACTCGAATATTTCTCACTGGCTTTTAAACATGATCAGGTCTGTTCTATTAAAAAAAAATCCTCTCTCAACTACTCATCTGTCTCAGATTCTACTTTATCTTTATTCTAAACTTTACAGCCAAAATTACAAAATATTCTCTTTGTTCTATCTTTAGGCATCCCATCCACACCTGTGATTAGACTTGTCAGCAATATGCAAGTGATGCAAATTTATATTTCACCCTGGATGTCTTCTCTGAGCTTAAGCCCTAAATACTTACATGAAAATGTTTGGATATCTCCAACATTTCCATACTCAACCAAACAAAAAGCAAATGCATCATCTCCCCTCTCCAACCTACCCCAAGCCTGTTTCCTTCCAGAGTTCTCTATCTCAGTGAGTGGTACCTACCTACAACCTTGTAAAACATTGCACGAGTCAGAAACATCCTTGACATCCTCCCTTTTCTCACCCCCAAATACCAATCCATCATTTAGGCTGTTGGTTTTGCCTCCCAAGCATCTCTCAAATTTCTCCTCTTTCTCAGTCTGTGCCATCATCGCTGTAAGAAGCAAACATCTTTACCTAAAACTTGCAGCTGGTTTACCTTACAAACTTAAATTAATTTATATCCTTATAACACTAGTTTGCTGATATTTCACTTTGGCCAACTTCCAATCTATTTTCTGTATTGTAGCTAGAGTGATCTTTTCAAAACATAAATTTGATTATAGCATCTCATCCTTAAAATGCTCCAGTGGTTTCTCACCATTCTCAGGACAAATGACATCTTCTTAACTCTAGCTAAAGGCATCCGATGAAACTCTTAAAATCTACCGTGGTTTTTCCATTGTTTGTAGGATAAAGACAAAACTGCTTCCCGTGGCCTGCAAGTC
Organism: Avahi laniger; assembly: GCA_963575035.1. Taxonomy (NCBI): domain Eukaryota; kingdom Metazoa; phylum Chordata; class Mammalia; order Primates; family Indriidae; genus Avahi; species Avahi laniger. Next base: position 52,648 of record CAUYSK010077879.1, on the reverse strand, counting down.
CTGCACGGTGGGTGGGCCTACTCCACACCACCACTCTTCCCTCACTCTCTTAACTCTGGTCACCCTGACTTTGCTCCGTTCTCATCCGCTCTGCACTCCACATGCCATAAAAAATTTGCACATAATCCCTCGTCTCTTCACCTAGGTAACTCCTACTCAAGGTCCAGATCTCAGTTCACGGTTACTTGCTTCCAAATTAGTTGACCTTTGGGCTGCTGCTGACCTATGCAGCACCTTTATAAGAAATAGAAGTCATCCTCTCTGGGTAGATGCTGTCCTGCACCTGAGTTCATAGCGCTTTAAGCAGAGCACAGGTTGTATCCCAGCTCCCGGTCAGCCAATGGGCAGAGGATAAAACACACCTGTGTGCAACCACCCTGGAGAAGCCTCCTCAGCGCTCATGGCCCCATCACGACATGCCTTTCCTTCAGAGTGTCTATCACGCTTAGAGTTTCTCAGGTACTCGTGTGAATATTCAATTAATGTCGTTATCATTCCCCAGATAGTAACCTCCGTGACGGTGAGAATATGTCTGTTTTTACCCATCATCGCATCCTCAGCATCTAGCACAAAGCCTGCAGAGCCTCGATAAATTCTTGGTGGATAAATGAATTGTTAAGTTGCAAGAGTATTTTTAAAATATTATTTATATAACAAAGTACAAGTTGAAATGATGCTTCTGTTTTCACTTATATGGGGAAGCTAGAAAAGTTGATCCTACAGAAGTAGAGAATAGAACAGTGGTTGCTAGAGGTGGGGGATGGTATAGGACAAGGAACATGGTCGGAGGTTGGTTAGTGGATGCAAAAGTACAGCTAGATGGAGGAGTAAGTTCTCGTGTTCTGTAGCATTATAGGGTGACTATAGTTAACAATTTATTGCATATTTTCAAATAGCTAGAAGAGCAGATTTTGAATGTTCCCTTCACAAATGATAAATGGTTGAGGTGATGGATATACTAATTACCCTGATTTGATCATTGCACATTGTATACATGTCCCAAAATATACCAAGTGTCCCATAAATATGTACAATTATTGTGTCAATTAAAAATAATAAGAGGAAAAAAAGATGCTTCATTTGAGAAACTATGTAGGGACATAAAATTAACGTACTAGAAAGTCAACATCGGACATTACTTCTGCTTTGTCTTTTTGTTCGTAACAACAAACATGCTTTTCTTCCCTGCTAACAGAACATACCTTGCCAGTAAAAACTCCCAGGTCCTCCTACAATAAGGTCTCCATTCTACAAGACAGAAACAGCAACAGCAACAATGATTGGAAAAGAAACACTGACCTTTTTTAAAGGGTGACAAATTATTGTTCATAAGCATTGCTCTCACAATTTGTTACACATCAAAAAGCAATTGAGACCCTTATATCTGAGGCCTGCAGGTCATTTTCTTTCCTGTTTTGCTTTCAATTATTTAGTGTGTTATCATATTAAATAATTTTAATTTGACTCAATTAGGTAAGTTGAATGCTCTCCCTTGAGAATATATAAATTCAGTTTTTTGGCACTGCCTTCGGTAAGCAAAATATCTCAACATATTTAATGCTGTGCAATTTAGCAGACATGGTCTTTGGAACCTTGGTGATAAAAAGAAAATTCTGTTCCAATTTATTTCAAGGCCATGGTAATTTCTATTTTTTTCATACATCCACAAACCCACCTCCTGCTCAGGAGAGAGAGCAGAAATGCCACACTAGCAAATATAAACATTTTTTTCTCATCTATTTATAGCCCACATTTATTTAACTCTCAGTGGAAAACAAAACAAAACCAAACAAAAAAGCAATGATAAAAAAATACAATGATAAACAGTAAACAGATATTCTTCCTGGACATCTCTGTGTTGAATTTTGTGAAAGGACATATGAATTTTAATATGAATATTAAATCTAATCAGTCAATCACAGCTAAGAGATAAAACAATTAATAGATTCTTGTGATCTTTTTAGATCACATTTCTTCACTGAGTTTTTGAGATTTTCATTTAAAAGTGATTGCCACAGAGTGGGAAGGAAGCTATGCTTCTCATCACAGGTACTTTCGTACTATTTGATTGGCTGTTGTGGGCATAGATTAATAAAAATAAAGAGAAAACAAAATATTTTAAGAAGAAGTTGCCAACATTGACTAGATATGCTATTTAAGGTTCTTTGGTTATTGTTATTTGGGGGATATGGAAGTGAGAGGTAGAGGGTAAAAGAAAATCAGATTAACTATTAGAAGCTGCAAGACCAAGAGAATTCACCTTATAAAACTCCAGACTAAATCCTGCTTGGCAGTAACCCTGGCCTTCCGGATCAGCATTGCCTAGAATGATCAAAATGTATAAATGTTATCACATCATCATTCCTAAGATATATTTTAATAACCAATTCAGGATGTTCTGTTGTTTTCTTTAGAGCCTTCTCAATTTAAAATGATCAATATGTAGTTGTATGTGTATTTTTAAAATTCATTCCAAGTAACTTACTAGACATTTTTTCATCTATTTTCTTATTGCATATGTCACCGTGATTCTAGAGTAAGAATAGCATTCCTTTGGGTTATGATATTGGGTTTTACAACTCATGTTCATTTGAAGAAATAAAATCTTTATCTTTAGACTGTGTTCCAAACTCCTCACATGGCAGTAATGTGTCTCTTCATGGCCCAATCGTGCTGAGTGAAGGCAGATGGGTCTGTCATTCCTAACCAGTGATGCCCTGAGAAAGGAAGCCCTAAGCATGAGGACCCAAATGGATGCTTTCTGCTGGGGCACCCACAAGGGTTTCCATTTCTATGTTCTTTAATAGGAAGTTAATTTTAAATTATTCTATTATGACAAGTTAGGTAAATTGGGAAATTGCATTTCCGGTCACAATTAATGTCACAGAGACATTGCAATGTTAGTGTTCACAAAACAGAAAGCTCTCTAGCAATGGCTTGTTTTGTCTACTGTCCAATTTAATTCACTAAGGGGATGTCCAATAAGATCTCACTGAACAGTTTTATGAACTATGGGAGGCTAACACGTGGAGTCCACGTGTTTATATTATGATAAAAAGTCACCAGGCCATTAGGATCAGGAATTTCCTACTTGTAACTTGTACTTTTTAAAAGAGTTTCTACCTCTTCTAAAGTGCTTACATTATAGCCAAAATGTGGTCAAGTAGGGGTAATCTCAACCATTACATAGGTAAAAATGAACATGCAAATAATAACTCTTTTCTTATCAAGGATATCCCTGAATGGAAACTAAAGTAAGAAGGCAGGAAAGGAAATGCACATCATCACCGGAAAAATTTATAGGCTGGGCATGTGCCCATTCCAGAAGCTTTTTGAAATGGATCTGGCCTTTCCAGCTTTCCCTAGAATGTCTTCCATTTCTCTCTCTTTCTCTCCCTCTCTCTCTCTCTCTCTCTCTCTCTCTCTTTGGTCAATACTTAGCTAATTTTAGCATTATCACTATCAATTCTTTCCAGATGTTCCCTTTGTTTTTAAAAATATTTTTCTACATCATACACTGTATTTTAAAATTTGTTCCTTATTTTACAACTATATTTTGTGGTTTATAGTTATGAATCCTATAAAGTTCTCAAAAAATTCATCTGTATAAGCTCCAGTGTCTTGGTATCAATTTTCCAGAAGTTCATGTGTGTAAATATTTATAGGCATCCAGCAATATATATGAATACCTGACATATTACTATGTGAGCCTGTATCTGTTATCTTGAGCATATTTAAGAAAGATGTTGCACAAACCTTTTTTAAATATCCTTTTCAAAATCAACTCTAGCCTTTTACTTTTAATATTGTAAATTATTCAAAAGGAAGGAAACATGACCATGCTTTGAAAGTATTTTGCTTTAAAATAGGAAACTGAAAAAAGTGAACAGAAAATCCTAATTTTTCACAAAATTCATTGAGAAAATAATCAACTTCAAGTGTTTATTTTAAATGGCAATTATAAAAGAGTGTGAGTTTCTTTCCTTTACAAAGTTATTTTTTTTCTTGTTGAGTTTTAATTTATGAGAGCGGAAGGAATCTTTCTTCCGGAACTTCAGCGTGTCTGTGAACTTTACAGTTATGTCCCAGAGTGAACTCAGGAATCCAGAGAAGCACATGATCACACACTATGATTTGTTGGCTTCCACAGTAAAGTGGGAGGGTGCGGATGAATGATCCCCACCCAAATTACGAATGGCCGAAAGAGCTGCAGGCGTGTCATTAATATGAATGAGCAGTATCGGTGGAATGGGTTTATAGAATTAACATGAGGTGCTTCTTTAAATTCTCTTTTGAAAATAATATTGGTCATGTCCCTGTTCTGTGATATTGAGCATATGCTCATGAACAAGCTGGCTTTGTGTTAATGATGTGTGCACGTCCCAGCCATGACAGGAAGTCTGCTTCTTGGCTGACTTGAGGAAGAAGTATTAATAGGAATAGGAAGTGAAAACTGTGGATGTACACAGGGCTGAGAGAACACTTGGCCATTTATTGAGCTATTCTGCAACTCAACATGAGCTCCAATTTAACTTTGTTGAGCTATTCTTATTATTTAGGAAAATAAAGAGTAAATAAATTGGCATCATAATGTGTCCACGTAACTCAAGATGGGAGCATACTATAATTTATGTTTTCAGATAATGGTTCAAATTCACACTGAAATTTTTTTCCCCATAAGTGTAGATTCCATGTGCTGCATTTTAACCTGAGTTCTCACATCCCACAGGCAGTCAGGCAAAAAGGCAGAAGCAGAAGCAGCGACAAGTTTTGTAAATGATCATCCTTGATGGTAGTTGAAGAATAGAATATATTTTCAAGGCAAAGGGCATGTGAAGGAGAGGTTCATCTTTTTAGTTTCAATAGTTTGCTGTTAAGGGGAAGCATCGTTAGCCAATCGTGAAATATATGATATGGATGGGTGTTAACATTGATGAAACAAGTTCAGTATCGAATCTCAGCTCTACTATTCATTTTCTGAGTAAATTTGGGATTTTATTTGCCTCTCTATCTGAATTTTATCTTTAGCATAATAGTACTGACCCCTTACCAAACCCAAGAGCACAGCACCTTGAATGGAACATGCACAAACTGTGCTTCTTGTTGGCTACTGCCTGTGCCTGGGAACCTCCCCTCCTCCCTACGCCAAGGGTCATTGCTAGAAGAATCTCTTCCTCTTTGATCCCCTCTAAAAAGCTCCTCCTCTCCCCACTCCCCCGACATAGGTCACTCCCTCCTCTCTTGCCTTGCTATAGTTTTATATGTACCCCTTTTCACTGCCTGACATTATATTATAAACTCATTTATTTACATGTTTGTTGTCTGTCTTCCCTACTAGCATGTCAGTTCCTTGAACACAGGGATTCGTTTTCTCTTGTTTTTTGCTGTATTCCCTAAACTAGAATAGTTAGCGCTCAATGTGTTCAAAAATCCTTTGTCAAATGAATAAATCATTATCTACAAAGAACCCCCATGTTAAAGCTATTTAAAATAAAATCCTTATTCTGCAGACGATCGATTCATGCAGCTGATATTTGTCATAATGTGAAGAAGTATGTGATTTATGTCAGTATTTTTAGACAGAAAGTCATTATCGTCTCCTTGTAAAAATCTTCACCCAAACTCATGAGAGTTCAAATGTTTCTCTCCCGGTTCTTTACATCTCTAACTCTCAGGCCTCTTTGTTAACCCTCCAATCTCACCGATCCATTCATTCTCTTCATTGTTTTATTTCTGATATTGTCTCATTTTCTTGCCTAAATTAACCTTGAATTTTACAATAATTCACCCACAATGGGAAAAATTTACCTATAATCTTAGGGATCAAACCAATTTTGGAGTGAGCTTTTTAAAAAAATCAATATCCTGAAATCAGTCACTAGAATGTTCTTTCTAATAACATTTTTCCCCCCAATGTGGCCTTGTGAATTATCAGGAATAAGAATGAAAATCCACTGGTTGCTTATCGACAAATCCCAATGATCTATCTGGCACATAGAAAACTGGAGGAGTTCACGAAAGAACTCTGAGCAGACGAATCAGTCCACCCATCCATCCATCCATCCCTCCATTCATCCTTCCATCCCTCCATTCATCCATCATGCTATCCCCAAGTCCGTGGGTATTCCACAAAGATGAAGTGATTAAACAGCAGCTTCCCAAAGATGGCACTCACAGGCTTGCTTTAAAGGATGCTTTGCTGGAAGGTTCCTAGAACTGCCAGATGAGATCTGGACTCTAAGTATACAGAGTATTTTTGAAAAAAGGAGATTAAACACCTTAAGCAGAAAACAATATTGTATAGATAACCTGAGTACACAGCTGGCAAAGAAAGCAACAGCAACAGCTGTTGAAAACACAGATTTCAGGTTAAACAGAAATCTCAAGCATTATGTATCCTCAGGTCCAAACATGCTAACTAATACCATTCCTGTGATAAACAAGTAAAGTAGGCAGTCAGTAAGTATTCTTTAGAACACAGGGTGTGAATTTTGAATAGACTGATGGTTTAAGGCATAAAATAAGGAACCGATCAATTCTACTGCAAAACATCTAAATCCAGAACTTTTCTACAACATGCAGGAGAATCAGCAGAATTGCATGCCTTGGTCCTGCTGTCATATCAGGACACCTGCAAAGCTGTCACAGATCTTTACCTACCTCCAGTGCTTTTTCCCTGTAACCCTACAACTTATCAATGGGGGTTTGAGCTTCCTGCACTCCTGTCCATAATAGAAAAGCTCTTGAGCTGAATTTCAGTTTCATAGAATAAAAATAACTTACTGTTCCGACAAGGAGAGTACTCAGCATAGGCGCTGAAATTCTGAATTGCTACATAGCAAGTGCCAACTGGATCCTTTGCTGGCGTTGGTCTAAGAGTTCTCCAGTGATACAAAGGAGCGCAGGCCTATGAAACATTAAGGACAGAAAATGCGTTTTTGATGTAGGTTTCTTATACTATAGTTTGATTTGAATTGTTAATTAGTATGTCTGAATTTATGATAAACCAACTTAAATTATTAGGTGAATTAACTGGCCTTCAGCATGCTAATGACTATCTTGGTCATCAGAGTTAAGTTAAACTTCCAAAGCCAATTTTTAATATTCATGCACTGTAGATTGGCAAAAGTTAAATATGTACATAAAAATGAGTTCCCCCCATAGAATCTCAAAATTCTTGTCAAAGAAAAAGAAAATAGTTTCTGAAAGAAAGAACTCATATTTTGTTTTCTTTTTTTAAAAGAGTTTCAGCACTTGAAGAAAAAAGGTAACTCGAAATATAATTTATGTTATCCTATTTCCCATCGCATAATTCAGAAACTGCAAACATGCCAGAAATGAACCATTCTTATTATGAACATGCTGTATTATTTTATTTTCAATGGTTTTGAAGGTTTCAACAAATATTGAATAAAAGTACAATTACATATATGTTACAGATAAAATTTCAAGACTTAAAAAACAAATCAAACAGTACCCAAAAGACTTTTTGAACCCCAAACAGTTATTAGATGGAATTAATTTTTGTTTTCTTTTCTTATTTTTATTTTAAGAGACAGGGTCTTGCTATGCTGCCCAGGCTGGTTTCAAACTCCTGGGCTCAAGCGATCCTCCCGCCTTGGCCTCCTGAGTAGCTGGGACTACAAGTGTAAGCCACCACTCCTGGCTTAGTTCTTCAATAGTAATTCATGTAAGTTATACCCCACTAAAGGAGAAGAAAAAGTTCTTACCAGTTATAAAATGTGAAAACTGTATATTAATGCAAATACAATTCTACAGGGACTACATTGTAAATGCTGGATGTTTAACAGAGAGGGCTAGCTATACTTTATACATTACCTGTTTTATGTCAAAATATTTTGGGGGGTTAACCACAGACTAAATAAAGCAAGGCATTTCCTTTAGATACTTATTATTATTAAATCATAATTCAAATAGCTTGAAACAAATCCTGAAAGCCAAAGTTATTGCTTTGTTGTTATAAGGAAATTAAAGCCAATAGGTTAAAAAATTCCCCTAACTAAAAAAAAACTTCCAGATTATTTCAATAGTCACTTATTTCTCAATAACTTAGACATTTATCATTGCTTAGAGCAACAAAAGAATAGAATCATAGTCATAGCACTTTAAAGCTGAAAGATACTTATTTGGGAATGAGGGTTTTTTGGTACTTTAAAAAGTATTAATGAACTCAGAAAATCATACAGTTAGTAGTTTTTAAAAATTATTACTAAAGAAAACTTTCCTTTAGTTCTGAAAAGGACCAATGATATCACAGTAGATTAACTTTTTAAGTATTCTTACAGTAATACTCCTATTTCTCTGGTCAAATTTGAAGCAACACTTCAGCAATAAATTATTTATTAAACCTCTTTAAGATTTAGCTTTTACTTTTCTATCTTTCTTAATCATTTAAAAAATATTTGACAATATCTAACTGGTCTTCTGGAAAAAAAGCTTTATTTCCTATAGCTTTAAATGCTAACATATTCTTAAATTCTAAGCATTAAATTTATCTTAAAATGCCAATGAGCTTATCTTTGAAAGTCTAACATGTTCTTATATGAAATAATTTTTCTAAATAGGAGCTTTAAAGTATTTTAGTGCACACAATATTCCAAAGCAGTACCAGAAACACACAATTCATACTCACCACAACTTTCCCTTTGTGAGCTTTCACTGTTGCTCCAAACCATTGGTTTGATTTAAACTCTATAAGTTCTTTGGTTCCATTAACTCTGATCTTTCTATTGTCTAACAAAGAAGATATGAATTGTCAATAATTTTTAAAACATGGCAGACAATTAAAACATGTAATAATAAATTTATAAATTAAAAATACTTGAAGGACAAATACTAATCCTTCTCAAACTCTTGCAAAACATTGAAGAGAAGGGGAATCCTTCCAAAGGCCAGCATTATCCTGATACACTAAAAGGACACTACAAAAAAGAAAATTACAGGCTAATAGCTCTCATGAACATGGAGGCAAAAATCCTCAACAAAACACTAAACCGAATTCAACAGCACACAGAAAGGATCATTTACCACGATCAAGTGAGATTTATTCCTGGGATGCAAGGATGGGTCAAAATATGCAAATCAATAAATGTGATATACCACATTAACAGAATGAAAGACAAAAACCATATGATCATACAATCATTTAATAAAATTCAACAAGAGAGGGAAAAAGGAACAAAGGATGTATAAAACAACCAGACAAAATTAACAAAATGATTTAATTTCTTACCTATCAATAATAACCTTTAATGTAAATGGATTAAACTCTAATCAAAAGACATAAAGTAGCTGAATAAATTTTAAAAAAAACAATATCCAACTCTGTGTTGTCAACAGGAGACCCATTTTAGCTTTAAAGACACACATAGGCTGAAAGTGAAGGGAGGAAAGAAGATATTCCATGCAAATAGTAACCATAAGAGAGCAAGGTTGGCTATACTTATATCAGATAAAACAGAATTTAAGTCAAAAACTATTACAAGAGTCAAAGATGGTCATTATTTTTATAAAAGGGTCAATTCATCAAGAGGACATAACAATGATAAACATATGAACCCAGTGTTGGAATACCTCAATATATAAAGCAATTAGTGGGCATGAAGGAAGAAATAGATAACAAATAATAATAGTGTGGGGACCTCAATACCCCACTTTCAACAATGAATAGATCAACCAGATGAAAAATTAACAAGGAAATATTGAACTTGAACTGCACTTTAGACCAAATGGATCTTTTATACACACACACACACGCACACACACACACACACATGATCTATATATGGATCTATATATAGATCTAATATATGGATCTAATATGCATATGTATACACACACCCATTTCCATTCAACAGAAGCAGAATATACATTCTTTTATAGACAACATAGAACATTTTCCAGGATAGACCATATGTTAGGCCACAAAAAAAGTCTTAACTAATCCAAGAAGATTAAAATCATATACAGTGTTATTTCTTATCATGACGGTATGAAACTAGAAATCAATAACAGGAAGAATCTTGAAAACTTCACACATATGTGGAAATTAAACAACATATACCTGAACAACCAATGGTTCAAAGGAGAAATTAAAAGGGAAATTTAAAAATATCTAGAGATAAACAATAATGTATACACAACATCTCAAAATGTATGGGAGTAGCAAAAGCAGTTCTAAAAGGGAAGTTTACAGCAATAAATGCCTACATTGTAAAAGAAGAAGGATCCTGAATAAATAGCCTAACATTATGCCCCGAGGAGCTAGAAAAAGAAAAACAAACTAAACCCAAAGTTAGCAGGAGGAAGGAAATAATAAAGATCAGAACAGAAATAAATCAAATAGAGCACAGAAAAACTATAGGAAAAAATCAATAAAATCAAGAGTTGGTTCTCTGAAAAAATAAACAAAATCAACAAACTCCTAGCTAGACTAAGAAAAAAGGACGAAAGGCTCAAATAAATAAAATCAGAAATGAATGCAGAGACATTATAACAAATGTCTCAGAAATTCAAAGGATCATAAGGGACTAGTATGAACAACTGCAGTCCTGAACTGCACAATGATGTTTCAGTCAATGACAGACTGCATATAGGACAGAGATCCCATAAGATTATAATACTTTATTTTTACTGTACCTTTTCTATGTCTGCATATATTTAGATACACAACTACTTACCATTGTGTTACAACTCCCTGCAGTACTTACTTAGTACAGTAACATGCTATACAGGTTTGTTGCTTAGGAGCAACAGGCGATAGCATATAGCCTAAGTGTGTAATAGGCTACACCATCTAGGTTGGCATAAGTACACTGTATGGTGTTCACACAATGATGAAATCACCCAAAGATGCATTTCTCAGAACATATCCCCATCATTGAGCAATGATTTATCCCTGGCATGCAAGCCTAGTTTAACATATGCAAATCAATCAATGTGATATATCACATTAACAGAATGAAAGATAAAAAGCACACGATCATCTCAATTGGTGCAGAAAAAGCATTTGACAAAGTTTAGCATTCTTTCTTGATAAAAACTCTTAACCATTTAGGTATAGAAAAAAAGTTCCTCAACATAATAAAGGCCATTTATGAAAAACCCACAGATAACATCATGATTAATGGGAAACAACTGAGAGCTTTTCTAATACTCACTACAAGGCAAGGATGCCCACTCTTGCCACTTCTAGTCAACATAGTATTGGAAGTACTAGCAAGAACAACCAGACAAGAAAAAGAAATAGAAGGCATCCAAATTAGAAATATCCACATGCAGAACAATCAAATTAGGCCCTATCTCATCCCATATACAAAATTCAACTCAAAATGGAGTAAAGACTTAAATGTAAGATCCCAAATTATAAAACTAATAGGAGAAAACAAAGAGAAAAAGCTGTTTGACTTTGGTCTTGGCAAAAGTTTTTTAGATATGACCTCCAGAGGCAACAAAAGCAAAAATAGACAAATGGGATTACATCAAACTAAAAAGCTTCTGTGCAGCAAAGAAAACATGAACAAAGTAAAGAGACAACCTACGGAAGGGAAAAAAATATTTGCAAATCATATATCTGATAAGAGGTTAATATCTAAAATATATAAGGAACTGAAACAACTGAATAGCAGGAAAACAAATAATCTGATTAAAAACTAGACAGAGGACCTGAATAGATATTTTACAAAGGACATATAAATGGCCAACAGGTATATATGAAAAAATGTTCAACATCATTAACCATCAGGGAAATGCAAATTAAAACCACTGTGAGATACCACCTCATCCCTGTTGGAATGGCTATTATGAAAAAGACAAAAGATAACAAGTATTGTTGAGGATGTAGAGAAAGGGAATGCTAGTATACTCTTGGTGAGAATGTAATTTAGTACAGCCATTATGGAAAATAGGTCAGAGGTTCCTCAAGCAATTAAAAATAGAATTACTATATGATACAGCAATCTTCTGAGTATATATCCAAAGGGAATGAAATAAGCATGTCAAAGAGATATCTGCACTCCCATGTTCATTAGAGCATTATTTTCAGTAGCCAAGGTATGGAACCATCTGAAGTGTCCATCGACAAACAAATCGATATAGAAGAAGATGTGGTATATACACTGTGGAACACGAACACTAGCCTTAAAAAGGAAGGAAATTCTGATGTTTGTGACGACATGAATGACCTGAGGGTATTATTTTAAGTGAAATAAGCCAGAAACAAAAGACAAATACTGCATGATCTCACGTATATATGGAATCTAAAACAGCCAAACTCATAAAAACAGTAGAATGGTAGTCACAGGTGCAGGGGGTAGGAGGGTTGTGGGGGAGAGATGTCTTGTCAAAGGGTACAAGGTTTCAATTGGGATTAATAAATTCTGAAGATCTATTGTATATCCTGGTGACAGTAATTAATGATAATGCATCGTATACTTGAAAATTACTAAGAGAATAGATTTTAAATGTTCTTAACCCACATGTGCAAAAAAAGGTAACTATGTTCGGTGATAGAGATGTTAATCAGCTTGATTTAATCATTCCACAATGTATACCTTTATCAAAACATCACATTGTACACCATAATTATATATTAATACAATTTTTATTCGTCTCCCATTTAAGTACTAACCAGACCCAACCCTCCTTAGCTTACGAGATGAGACGAGATTGAGCACGTCCAGGGTGGTATGGCCATAGACCAATTTTTATTTGTCAATTTAAAAAAATTCTTGAAAACCAATATTCACACGAAGAGGGATTTCTCTTTGATTAAGTCTAAGCTAGAAGATGACTTTCATTAGATATATAGGAAATGAAAATATGTATTATGAACGTGACATTTCACAACTTAAAACAAGGATTTTCTTAAGTTTTCCATGTCAGAGATAACTGCACTGTAAACTTAATGTAGACCCTGATAATCTTGAATCTACACTTCAGTTATTGCTTTGTTTCAAATTAAAGAGCAAATATTTATGATTGTACCAAAAAATTTCAAATCTTTTCCAATAGTGAAACTCATGAGATTCTCCCTGGTCTCAAACACGCGAGACTCCCCATGGTCTGAAACACACAGGCTTCTTGGCATGCATTAGCAAGAATCAGCAAGAAGGACTTCAAGGTCTTGATTTTTAACTGAGTAACATGTGTCTACACAACCACAGAAGATAACACCCCAACACAAGCTTACATACACTTTGCAGATGTCAGTATGAGGGAGACCATCTGGGTAGAACTCTACACAATTATAACACACTTCAGCTCTTAATAAAAAGCAGATATCTTTTTTTTTCACTCTTGATTTCCCAGTAAACTTATTTCACATATGGTTCTAACTGCCCAGTTTTAACTGGAGCTTTATCAGTCATAACTAATGAATCTCTAAAGACATTTGCACTAGGGCATCTTACTTGAATATGTTTCCTATGATATGCTTTTTATTTTTCTTCCTTGACTCTATAATAAATACATTACAAAATTAACTTTTAACTCCTATTAAGGCCAAAAGAAACACGTAATTAAACCTTCAATTGAATTTAGTTATAATTACAGACTTGTTAAAGAATAAATTATATATCCTCATTCTTAACCTAAAATTTACATTTTGACATGTTAGTAAAAAAGTATCGAATTTTCTTCTTAAAACTCTTATGCTTTTGATGTTTCTGGACTTTTTTAAAAAAAGCAAGCTCTGGAAATTCTCACCTAAAGTGCACACAACTAGCAAAGAATTAGAGCATCTTACAGTTTATAGCCTAAAATGGAAAATATAAACATTACTATTTATGTCTAGGCAACTTGAAAGATTATAGAACTCAGAGCTGAAGAATCTTACCACCACTTGGGTAACCTTGGGCAATTCATTTAATCTTTTGGAGTTTTAATTTCTTCTAAAATGAAGCTGAGAATACTTCCTCCTTCACAGCTGGTCATAAAGTTGCAAAGGTCACATGAGGTTAATGAACGTGAAAGTTCTTTACAAGCTGAGAAGTCACATGCTACAGAAGTCTTATAGCAATATAGCTGAAAGTCTATAACTTAAAAAAAAAAATCTCTTAATTAGAAACCTGGAAACTTAAGCCCAAGAATTAAAAAGGACCACACAGACAGAGTCATATAAAATGTTATAATTAGCAATTTGTGGCACTCAGGAATGAAATCAGTGACACCTCACGAGATTGTCAATGTGGCCTTGGCAAGCACAGGGACAAAGTACTACAGCAGTTGTGAAATTTCTAAACTATTAAAAAGCTGTGAAAAGAAGATTGGCACCTCAAAAATTCAAATGTTGTTAAATGAGATCTTAAAAGGACTTAAGAAAAGCAGGCTTCTCTGAGGAAGGAAATGAATTATAGAGGAAAAAAAAAGAAACCAGCTTCATGCTGGGTCTTCCTTTGCTAGATAAAATGATGCAACTCTGCCTGTGTGGTTCCTGAGGTATCTTTTCTGCTGTTGTATTAGTAGGATGAACTGTGGTTATTTTTCAGCAACATACCTCTTCTGGACCAAGAGTACAAATGAATGGACTTCATAAATTTCATACCCAGCCCAAGGATCCTAACAGAGAAGACGTTCACTGTCCCAGGGCTCTATTTTACTAAGATGAGTTTTGATCTTGGTGTGTGATCCTTTCATTGATCTCTGAAGTCCACAAATCACCTTTTTAACATTCTGTTTTTATTATTTTTATCAATTCTCTGACTTTAATATTGTAATTTAACAAAATTTCAAATAAGTAAGATATATTTGGGTTGATTGTGAAGATGACCTTTCCCTAATTTCTCACCTTCCTTTTCTGAACAAAATACTTTCATGCCAAATAATCCAACAGTGCTTAGTACTATCTATGTCATACTGCTGCTCAATGACCCTTCCATGTATGAAGGATGCTTTTGATTTAATTTGATTTGATCTTCACTGAAAACAACCTCCAGGTAATATCTGTTGATGCTCGGCACCACTTCTACCCTTCTAATCTCTCCTCTGTATGGCAAGGGCTGAAAACCTGGAAAATACATTTCTCAGACTCTCTTATGAGCAGGATTCTGGATGAGTGAGTGGCTCAGGAGAGACCTGGGAAGAGGAAAAGTGAGGGATGCCATCATTTTCAGCTGTGGGCAGCACAAGGGCATTGGCGATGACAGATGTGATGTTCTTCCAGCAGCTCCCAAATAGCCTCCTGACAATCAGTTCCTTGGTGCTGTGGGCAGCTGAGATCAAGTCTTGTCATCTCTGAACTTCCAGATTCCTCGATCCTCAGGCAGCGACTTTCCTGACCTCTACATCCCTGGCTTTCCAATGGCCGTGAAAACCTCTCAGCCTCTGTATGAAATTCCTCCCTACTGGTAATATTCAAAGTGGTTTCTGTTTTCCTAACCAAACCCACTGAATGATATGGGGCAAAAAATTTGGGGTAGAGCCACGTGTCCTCTGGAGCAGAAGGCAGGCATCTGTTTACGCCAAGAGCATTGTCAACCCCACATAACTCTAGAAAGGACCAGGGGTTCTGGGACATGGTGGAGCTCATTAGTTACCTAAGCAACTCTCTCATCAGATCACACACTATTCAGAAAGCAAAGAAAAAGCCAGGAAAAACTTTTACAGTGACTGCATGCAATTTAAAGTTTTCTAAGTGGCAGACTATTATTAACAAAGTTAATCAACGAAAATATAAGTAAAAAATTTTTCAAGAAAAGGATCAATGTATTTAATATGTAAGAGCTCCTAAATCAACGAGAAAAAGACTAAAATTCAATAGAAAAAAGCTCTAAGGACCTGAAGAGGCATTGCAGTAAAAATAAATCAGACAGCCTGTAAATTCATGGAGACGTCCTGAGCCTCAAATTAAAACAATAATGACTTACCGCCTGTCACTTACCAATCTGGCAATAATAACAATAATATTTACTTTATTTTCAATATAACAACTTGATGCAGAATTTTGGAACAGCCATTTGGCATCATGTATCAAAATTTTAGAAGAATATTTTCTTTTGACTGAGAAATTCTACTTTTAGGATTTTGTTCATGGAAATAATAACACAAACACTTGAAGATACAATATGAAGATATTGCTGTACTGTTTGTGATACCAGAAACTGGAAAAACTTCAATGTTCATAAATAAGGGAGTCAGAAATTTCTGTTATCTATAAAACAGACTACTATCCAACTACTAAAACACATGTAATAGATTTGTATGCATTGATACAGAATAATGTGCACAACATATATTTTTCTTTTTAGTTTTTCTGAGGCTTTTAAAAGTACAGAAAAGTAGAAGGACTTAATATATCAAACACTTGTATTCCCACTAGGCAGAATTGACAATTGGGAAATTTTTTCAGATTCATGGACACTGTGGTACCTTTTGACACCCATCTCCTGTCCCATTCCCCTTCCTTCCTGCTCTGTAGGTTGCCGCCATCATGAATTCAATGCATTTGCCTCTGGCTATCTAAAAAATAATGTCCATGAATAATATAGAATTGAGGTCTACAAATGTTTTTCTGTAAAGGACCAAATAATGCATGTTTTAGGTTTTGCAATTCCTGTGGTCTTTGTCACAATTACTCAACCCTGCCCTTGTAGCAAAAACAGCCCCTAGACAATGTGTAAAAGAATGGGCTTGGCTGTGTTCCTACAGAATTCCATGTAGGAACACAGAAATTTGAGTTTTACATAATTTTCATGTGTCATAAATATTATTCTTTAAAAAAATGTTTTCCAGCCATTTAAAAATGTAAAAACTACTCTTACCTTATAGGCTGTACAAAAACAGGTGGTGGGCCAGATGTAGTTGTAGTTTGCTAACAATAGATAGAATATTCTTTTGTGTGTTCTTGTAAACGAAAACAAATGGCACTATATTATCTGTGTGCAGCAGTCTGTACTTGTGTTTTATGTTCAGTTTTATGTTTGTGGTCAGTATCCACGTATAGCTAGCTAGGTAGCTAACTAGTTAGAAAAGACATAGATAGATACAAAGATAGCAATATGTAGAAACATAGATGCATAGATGGGGAGATGAGTGGGAATCTAGCTCATTCTTTTTAATTCCTGTATAGTATTGTATCCCACTGGATAACTGTCTACATTTTATTTATTCATTCCATCTACATATACAAATTTAGTTGTGTTTCTTTTCCCCAGTTTGTCCACCACTACAAACAACACGAGCTCTGAGCATCCTCAAATTCATGTGCAGCTGCCTATGTACAAGGGTTCTCCCTGGCCCAGACCAGAAATGACATATTCATTTTCTCAGACATGCCAACTGGTCTCCAAAGTAGCTACAATTTCCGTGCCCAGTAGCACTTCATGAATGAGGGATCTTCAGCTCTTGTTATTGTAGGACTTCCAGGTTTTTCCCAATCTGGATGACTGTGAAATGGTACCTCATTTTGTTTTCATTGGCATTTCCCCGATGTTTAGTAAGCCTGATCATCCTTTCCTGTTTATGGACCATTCACTTTTTTCTTCCGTGAATTGCCAGTTCCTATCCTTTGCTCATTTTCTTGTTTGGTTATTAGTTTTATTGATCAGTAAGAATTCATCCTACATTTTGGGTATTGATTCTCTTTCCCATATCTACATTGTAAGCATTTTTCCCTAATTTTTTCTACTCTTTTCACTTTGTATATGGGGAGTGTTGTCCATCTGGAATTTATTTTTATTTATAAAGTGGCATAGATAGCTTATTTAAATATGAAAAACCAGTTGCCCCCACAGCACTTACTGAGCAATCTATCTCCTTTCTCAGGGATTTGCAGTTCCACGTTTGCAATAATAAATCCTGACTTGGCCTAAGGGGCTGACTGGAGATGTGATCTGGCCCCTGCCTACTTCTCTCATCTCAATCCCTCCCACTCTCCCAGGCTCATCAACCTGCAGACACACTGACTTCCTGTGCTTTGAACACACCCCGCTTTTTGGGTCTTGCCATTGATTTACTCTTCCCACCACCTGGAGTACTCTTTCCCTGTTGTTCCCCTCAGCTCCCTTCTTCTCACTACTCAACATCAAATTCATTCGTCCAATACCATGTCCTCAGACATATTCCCTGCAACCCCAGTTCTGTTTATGCATTGTCATTCACTCTCTCATTACCCTTTTAAATTTTCTTCATAGCATTTGCCACTATCTAAGTGGATCTTATATGTTAGTTTGCATGTTTACTGCAATAGGATACAATACTATACAGGAGTTAAAAAGGAGTTAAAAATCTGTATGTATTCATATAAATAGTATCCATCCCCTGAGAATACACACAGATTCCACGAACAGAGACATTCTCTGCTTCACCTCTGCACTTCTCACTTCTTTTTTTTGTTTGTTTGTTTTTGAGACAGAGTCTCACTCTGTTGCCCTGGCTAGAGTGAGTGCCGTGGCATCAGCCTCGCTCACAGCAACCTCAAACTCCTGGGCTCAAGTGATCCTACTGCCTTAGCCTCCCGAGTAGCTGGGACTACAGGCATGTGCCACCATGCTCGGCTAATTTTTTCTATATATTTTTTAGTTGTCTGATTAATTTCTTTCTATGTTTTTAGTGGAGACGGGGGTCTTGCTCTTGCTCAGGCTGGTCTCGAACTCCTGAGCTCAAACAATCTGCCCGCCTTGGCCTCCCAGAGTGCTGGGACTACAGATGTGAGCCACTGCGCCTGGCCAGAGCACTTCCCACTTCTAAAACAGTGCTTGGCATATATATATATAGTAGGCCCTCAGTGTTTGTTGAATGAATAACCAAGTTCCCATATATTCATTCGGAAGTTTGTTTAGAGTACAAGGTTCAGTATGTTCCCACTTAAACTGTTTCCACTTAAAAAACCAAATGCTTTAGGCTGGGTGGAGTGGCTCACACCTGTAATCCTAACACTTTGGGAGGCCGAAGCAGGAGGATCACTTAAGCCCAGGAGTTTGAGGTTGCAATGAGCTGCGATGATGCCACTGCACTCTAGCCTGGGTGACAGAGCAAGACCTTGTCTCTAAAAAAAAAAAAAAATCAAATGTTGTGTGTGTGTGTGTGTGAGAGATTGTGTTTCTGTGTACAGACACTAACATGTGAATGATTATTATCTTGAAGGCTGGGAGTGTACATGTTTCAATGGCCTTTTATATTTCCATTTAGCATTTTTCTGTATTGTTTGAGTTTTTACTGTGAGCATTATTACATCTATAACCTGAAAAACTAAAAGGAAAATCTAAAGATAAAAATCAGAAGATTTGCAGGGCAGCCTGGGGAATTTATATGGTGGTAGCAATACAATTGATTGGCTCACCCTACATTTCTAAGCTTTGAAGGAATCTCCCTGAAATTGGCGGCTTTGGTCTCTGGTCAGTCTAGGTACAAATCCCAGTGGGTAGCAAACCTGCTGGCTTTTGGTTCTTTTATGGATGGGAATATGCATTTCAGAGCAGGAATGAAGCAATGTAGAATATGGTGCACATGTGGACTACAGGCAGATTTTTCTCATTTTAGCTTAGAGACATGGGAGGAATTACAAGAAGTAAAGATAGATCACCACGGGAGAGGGAAGACAAGAGCTGAAACTGACACAGGTGTGACCAAGCATTTTGGCAGACGGGGTAGTTTTGAAAACTATTTATAAAGCCCTCGACCTCGTACTGGAAAACAGTAGGTTTCCGTATAATCTTCAGTCATCACTTGATGTCTGTCTCCTTCGGAATTTTCTTAAAGCTGTTATAGGAGCTGCCCAGACATTTTTAATCAGGAAAAGGTGAGAAGCAATCCTTAAACATTTATTTGTAATCTTTACCATTGTCAAATTTATGCTGTAAAAGTTTCATTTGAATTGAAATGATGTGTTTGAGAACAGGAAATACTCGTATGTAAAATTCAAAATAAAATATCTGTGGCCAGAGAACTCCTTGTCTAAAAGAAACAAATTCAAGAAAAGAACCTGGATTGATTTTTACGTCACAGAGACTTGAACTTCCAAATGCATGACGCCCAATACTCCAGAACCACTGTGAAAAAGCATTAGCCTTCACGCTCTTGGTCACCTTTTTGTGAATTTTCAAGTATTTAAGGAAACATCACACTCATTCGTTTTTCCTTATGATGTTTAAGAAATGTGATATTGTGATTAAATGAATATTCTGTATAACTGAGGTTTATGATTTATATCACATATGCATACTACATACAAATACGTGCATCCATAATAATTAATTTTCTTGTCTTTGCTTAATAGATCAAATCTAAATAACCTCCCTGCACACCTGAGGATCCTTATCTTGCAGCATACTCTCTAGGAATGGAGCTTCCTTTCCATTCAGGTAACTTTTTTTCTGTTCCCTATTAAGTTTCATTCCAAGGCCTTCTTTCAGACTTTTCTCTTGCAAAATTCCTTTCCTCCTTGTTCAAACAAATCACTTCCTTAAAAACCTCTTTTAAAATGTAGGGCTCAGAACTCTTTCTTTTCAAATTGCAATTATTTCTGATTGTTTTTTAAAAAATTTCTGAGTAATAAGTAACAAAACTTGCATAAAAATTGCGTAAAGCAAGGCCGGGAATGGCAGCTCACGTCTGTAATACCAGCACTTTGGGAGGCCGAGGCAGGGGGATCACTTGACGCCAGGAGTTTGAGACCAGCCTGGACAATATGGCAAGACCTTGTCTCTACAAAATAAAAAATAAGAAAAATTAGCCAGGTGTGGTGGAACACGCCTGTAGTCCCAGCTGGGAAGGCTGAGGCAGGAGGATCACTTGAGCCCAGGAGTTTGCAGCCGCAGTGAGCTATGATCATGCCACTGCGCTGCAGCCTGGGTGACAGAGTGAGACCTTGTCTCTAAAAAAATTTTAAAAAAGAATTGTATAAAGCAGCAGGCGAAAGGACATTAGAATCCAACTCTAATGGTAAGCTTATCCAGCCAGTCAGAATATTAAGAGACTTACAGCTCATTTCTCTAGTTTATTGAGAAATAAACTATTGTTTTTTCTGGAAATCATGAAATGTTTATTTTAAATTATTTGTTCATATCACTGTTTAAATGTTTGGTTTCATACATAACCAAATAATAATAAAGTTAAGTGTATGCTCTAAATGCATGCTTTTAAAGTTGTAATAATGTGCAGAAATATGGGTTTGGAATAGCAATAGTACAGATTGTATTACAATCTTCCTATTATATAGTTTTCCTGATCTGGATGATACTATAAATTTTCTGCTATAATTATTTTCATGTCTAGACTGTCTTCCCTGAGAATAGAGATCATGTTTCCAACTTCCTGTCTTGAATAACCAATAGTGCCTAGCCAGTATTCTTCAGACATTTGTTTAGTAATAAATATGAATGAGTTTTTATATCATCTAATATCATTTGAAATGTTTTCACATGTACTTTAATGTTACATGTAAGATTTGTTCAGGAAATACAAATGGACTTCTGTGGGTACAATATAAGTGATTTGTGGGTGGGTGTTATAGAGGGACAAGAAATTAGGAAGTAGGAAATCAAAGAATTATCTCTTCAAAGGGAAATGACAAGCCATCTGAAGCAGATTGGATTAAAAACAAAAACAAAACTCCCAAGTATAATACAGTAGCCAGAAAGGCAGAGCTGGGTACAGTTGGCTTGTATGGATTGAGACAACAGCGTTGACCTCATCTTCAACAACTCGCTTCACTATGCCCACACTGGCTGGAACAGTTTTCTCTCTCATCTGGCCATGCCAGAGACAGACACATGCACATGTGCACGTATACATGCACAAACACACATGCACATACACACATCACTCTTCAGTTCTGACCTTTCGTATTGCTGTCTCTGAAAAGCCTTCCCTGACACGCAAAAAGCACCCCCTTTTATTCAAGAATAGGAGTTCTTCTTTTGCACACATAAAGCCTTCTTTACTTTCTGCTGTTATAACACTTAGGCCTTGATTAGAACTGTCTTCCATCAAACTTGAATGCTGCGAGGTCAGAGAGTATGTATGTCTCATTCATTATGTTTACCTAATATCATGGTAGCCCCATTAACTAAGTCAGAAACTTGGAAAGCATCCTTGATAATCACCAATCCTGCAATCCCAAATTCCATTCAGCTCAATTCTTGTTAATTCTTCCTTCTCAATATCTCAAGTCCTCAAGTCAGTCTACATCTTTCCATTCCTGTTGCCACTTCCCAAGTGGTGACCCCATTCTCTTTAGTTTCAGTTATGTAATGGTTTCCTGGCTGGTCTTCCTTCCTTCAGGACTGCCACCTTCAAATCCGTTCTCTATCCTGAAGCCAGAGTTCTTTCTCAAAAGCAAAACAGGATTTCTAAAACCCTTACCTTGCCAATATCATCCTTGTC
This sequence comes from Avahi laniger, assembly GCA_963575035.1. NCBI lineage: Eukaryota > Metazoa > Chordata > Mammalia > Primates > Indriidae > Avahi > Avahi laniger. The sequence goes on along the minus strand of CAUYSK010077879.1, from coordinate 30,307 downwards.
ATTTTCAACCAGAGTGGTTTTCTTTCAGCTCCCTGAATTTTTCATACTTTCTCTCATTCCCAGATTTTCTCCCACGTGGGATAATCAGCTGGGATCACATATCTTGGTTCGCAGGTACATCTGGGGAAATGAGAACTCTCCACGTGCCTTAGATGTCACCTTCCGATTTTCAGGAGTACAGCGTGCTTCTGTTTAGTGCCCCATCCTTTATGTGCTTCAAGAAGTAATGAAAACCTCTCAGCATGGGCATCTCAGGAAGCCAAATAACTGACATAAATTCCTTCAAGATGACCTCAAAGGAGTTCTTTTAAAACAGGATAGGGTTGGGTTTCAGGTCGAAGGCTGAGTAAATGCGCCTCCCAGTAGCACTTGGAAATGTATTTGCACTACCTCCTGCTGCACGGTCGTACATTCCTCAGGATCCTACCCCGGCTGCCCCGCGATGTTGCAGTGAAGGCTCCTAACCAGGCGCCTAACAAAACAGTTCACATTGTGGTTAAAATAAATAAATAAATCACCCTTCCCAATGTCATACAAAATAGGCACCACAGAATTCAATCCTGTGTCTGCAGTTTATCTTTATTGAATATTAATACTCAAGACAGAATTGCTCTCTGGAAGATCTTAAATCCTACCCCAAGCAAGGTAGGACCATGCTATAGGGTGAGCAGAGGCAAAAATGTCTTCATTCAACTCACTGCCTGGTAATCCTATTATTTTACTACCCAATTCATTCCTCCATTCTGTTACTACTATTCAGATTTTCTTCTTCTCCCAACCTCCTCCTTGAATTCCTTTTTCACTCTCAGCTGATGGCTTTGCTTCTTATTTCATTGAGCAAATGCAAGCAAAAGAAAAAGATCATTTTCTTCCTCCTACCTCCAAGTTAATCGTTGTTTCCTTGCAAACTACAATCATGCTATAATATCTTCTTGATGATTACATTTCTTTGGTCCCGTTCATAGCAAAACTCCTTGAAAAAAATGGCTAACCACCCTTGCTGTGTCCTGTTAATTATCTTCCATTCTCTCTTGATACACTTTCCTGTAAGTGGATTTTTCAGTCATCAACAACCTTTAGTTGTCAAATTAAATGTTTCATTTTCAGTCATCATTTCACTCCACCTCACAAGAGTTTCTTCATTGGCTTCATGACTTTGCTTTTACCTACCTGACTACTCCTTCTTTGTGTTTTTTACACATTGTCTGAAATCATCACTTTTTCCCTAGATGTCAGGGTGCTCCAGGACTCAGTCTCAACCTCAATCTCATCGTTTCTGCTCTTGGCTCTTGGCCTCACTTTGCTTCTCTCCTCTCCTCTTCATCCACACTCACTCCCTAAGTCACGACCTTAAATGTCATCTACATACTTAGGGCTTCCAAATTTGAATCTTCAGACCTCTTGCCTGAGCTCTGGGTTTATTTATCCACCGCCCATTTGACATCCACTTGGAGATCTAAAGAGCATCTCCTATTTCACACACCTGGACTCAGCTCTTGGTATTTCCTCCAAGACATGCTCCTCCCCCACTGTTCTCTAAGTCCCAATCCTTCAGTTCTTCTGGTCAAAATCTCCTTTTTCTTGTGCGCCTTTCATCTGATCCATACTGATCTCCTACTAACTGCACTTCCAAATAAATCCCAAATCCAACCAGTCTCCTAATAACAGCCTCCTATCTAGCCTCCTTGCTTCTGTTCTGGCTTTGCCTACAGTCTACTCTTCATATAGAAGCTAAACTGATCCTTTTAAAAACGAAATTCATACTATGTTACTTGCCTACTCAAAATCCACCACTGGCTGCCCATCACTCTTAGAATAAAATCCAACATCCTGGTCCTGGCCATGAAGGCACTATACGATCTTGCCTATGCTGGGCTCTCTGGCCCAGTTTTCTATCACTCTTTACCCAGGCTGCTTCTCTCTAGCCAGTGGCCTTTCTCCATTTCCCAAGCACACTCTCATTTCCAGAATTCAACACTGACTTTCCAACGACATAGAACACTTCTCCCCTAGATACTACCTGGTTCTTTCCCTTACTAAAGTTAGGCTCTTACTCAAATATTACCTCCTCAGTGAAACTCCTCTCTCTCCTTTTTTTCACTACATATGATAGGCAAAATAATAGCCCCCAAGAGGTCTACATTTTAATCCCCCAAACTTGTGAATATATTAGGTTACATGGCAAAGGGGGATTAAGATTGCAGATGCAACTAATGTTTAGCTAATCGTGGACCTTAAAAGAGGGAGGCTATCCTGGATTATCCAGAGGGGCCCAATGTAATAACAAGGGTACCTCAAAGTGAAAGGGGGAGACAGAAAAGGAGATACAGAGAGAGAGGGCAGTGGGAGAAGAATTCAGTCCGATGTTGCTGGCTTTGAAAATGTAAAAGGGCTATGAGCCCAGGAACGTGGGTAGCCTGCAGAAGCTGGAAAAGGCAAGGAAGTAGATTCACCCTAGAGCTTCTGAAGGAAAGCAGCTCTGCCAACACCTTGATGTTAGACCAGGGAGATCTATTTTAGACTTAGGCTTCCAGAACTGTAAGATAATCAATCTGTGTCATGTAAAGCCACTACGTCTGTAGTAATTTGTTACAGCAGCAATAGAAAACAAATGCCCTGCCCAATCCAAAATAAATGTGCACCCCTTCACATCCACCACTCTCTGTCCCATCGGCCTTACCTTACTTTTTCTCCACTCGTCACTGGCTATTCACTGTGAGCCCCACAAGGCCAAGGCCTTGAGCTTTGCTCATGGTCATACTCAGTGTCTGTCTACCCATCTAGGTGTGACAATGAGAAAAACAACTATCAGGCCAGGCATGGTGGCTCATGCCTGTAATCCTAGCACTCTGGAAGACCGAGGCGGGTGGATTCCTTGAGGTCAGGAGTTCAAGATGAGCCTGAGCAAGAACAAGATCCCGTCTCTACTAAAATTAGAAAAAATTAGCCAGGCATGGTGGCACATGCCTGTAGTCCCAGCTACTTGGGAGGCTGAGGCAAGGGGATTGCTTGAGCCCAGGAATTTGAGGTTGCAGTGAGCTACGATGATTGTACTCTGGGGCAAGACAGTGAGAATCTGTCTCAAAAAAAAAAAAAAAAAAAGATTGTAGATACAATTTTGATGAGTGCAAACAAATAAAGTGTTCCACATTTAAATAAGTTGGCCTGGCCAACCTCCTAGGTATGGTCTGGCCTATGAAATATGAGAAGTAATGAATGCCAATTCCAGGTGGAAGCTTCAACAGAGAGTGTGCAATTTGCCACAGCCCCTCTCTTGTTAGGGTGATCTTAGATACATGTGTCAATAAGGAACCTCCATGAGCCTGGGTCCCTGGGTGGCTTGAACTAGCCATGCCTCCCTATCAGTTCACACTATATGTAGAGTGTGGGTAGAAAATAAACCTTAGTTGTGTTAAGCCAGAGATTTGGGGTCATTTGTTTCTGTAGCCATTCCTGGGTGTGCTTTGGCCTAACAAATGTGTGTAGAAATAATGAGTGTTGACAGATGTCTTATCCTATGAATCCAATGGGTTTCCTTAGTTCATGGTTCTTAGTTTCTTCCCTAAGAGAATATGCATGATGAGTCTCATAGAAGGGGAATAAATGCAGCCATTTCCAAACTTATTTGACATGGGATCCTTTTTTTTTTATTCTTCCTTTTGAGAAATGCCGTTCCAGCTTTTACTTGTCCGTTTCCTTCCTCCCTTTGCCCCAACTTCTCACTCTTCGCTGCTCAAACAATATTGTTGACTAGTACGCTGATATGCTCTTAACTTATGTAAACAGGCAAATTTTTACTCTATAGAATATTTGTAAACCTTAGTTGGGACTGAGTAGAACAGGGTACCCAAAAAGAAATGCTCTAAATAGATTTCATAACTCATCCTTGACACAAATATAATGTTTTAAAGTGGGAGAAAACCTCATTATTGTACATAACAGATCAAGAAGTAAATACCAGTTCATGCCGTGAAATTTAACACTGCTTCATGAGAGTACGTGGATGTGTTGACTCTATCAAATGCCTCTGTATTCTGAGGGCCACAGGATTATGTAGATTATGGTCACTTTAATTTTTTCTAATGGCCTCCTATAACAGGTTTTGTGAACTGACTGCAGTATAAACAGATTGTGAATTAACTTCTGGCACGCTCACCTTATCCAGGCAGACTCAAAAGCTGTTATACTCACAAACAGCTTCCCTTATTCTAGAAGTCTGCAAAAACTGCCATGTCAGAGCCTCGAGTCTCTATTTCTATTGATTTAGAGACAATCGGAATGAAAGTGGGTGAGACTCACACTGCATCTTCTTATTTTTACACATGTCATTGTTACCAAAAATATCCTCGGTCTTTAGTCTTTTGGGATATAAGCATCTAGACGTAAATGAACACATTTCTAAATCATGCTACCACCAACACTCAGGACAAAAGAAGGAGCAACTAAGATTGCCATCTTCCAACATGGAGCTTTAATTTTGATCTTTTATTTTAATCTTTACAGCACTTCAGTGAACTCAATAATTTCAGTTAGAATTTTTGGCATATTTATTTTATCATTATTTTTCCTGATCATAAATAAATACCTGTTCATGGTTGTGAAAACAAAGAAAAAATACATTAAAAAAAAAGAAAAAAACTCAGTTTTACTCACGTTTCCCAAAGACAGCCTTTTATTGCATTTCCCTTCTTGTACTCTTCAAAAAGTTGTAGACACAATTTTAAATTTTTACTTTTCACTTAATATTAAAACAAAACCATCTTCCCATATTAATACTGATTGTTCATAGACTTCATTTTCATGGTTATATAATATTTAATTGTGTTATTTATGCCATAATTTAATTGAGTATCTATAGGCTATTCAAAAACATTACTTTTTTAGTGTTATGCCCCATCTTCAAAAAAAAAAAAAAAAGGATTTGTAGCCACTTTAGAATTAATTTCCAAAACATGTTTCCTATTGGGAATTGTAGGAAGACAGAAGCAGAAGTACCACAAAAGCATTACTAGAAGATAAAGTGTTCTGGGCGGTTAAGAAAAAGGCACCAGGACACAGCACAGGGTGAGTGGGGACACATGTATGGATTAATAATAGTTGTTTGCCGTGATACAGAGATAAGTGTGGAAGCAGTGTGGCAAGAGAGGGCTGGCTCAGGCTGGAGACATCTGGGGACATCATAGGGGATAATAATTGAGGTAGCTGGAATGGAGCCATCATCTGGCTACAGGGGGTTGGCTTCCCCCACTATACCTGGGGTGAAGTGCAGTGTATAATGTGGGCCTTGTAGGGTCCTTGAATAAACCTATTCCTGCATGGACGGTGTGTGCCCTTCTCTCTAGCATTGGTATGTCTTGGAAATCAGAGCAGATTGACACAGAGGCTTTTGCAGTATCATATTCAAATCCGTATCCAGATGTCAAATATCAGAGCTAAAGAATAAAACTGACCGAATGTTGATAAGTAAATGACCTACAGTGCAGTTATACTATTAATAATTTTGATAACTACAATTATGTGTTTAAGTGAGCTCTCTTTAGGTTATGACTACCAATGAGGGGGTTTCGTGCCTGAATTTCATAAGGATATAGGAATTACACAAATGTAACACTTCATTGCATAGATACATTCTTATCCAACATGTTTTCATTTGCAATTCTCTTACCAAACACATTCTGAACATATCCTTTGTTTAAAGAAAGTTAAAGAAGTTCCTACATGCTGGTCTGAGTAATGGTTCACCTTTATCTGGGGGCAGTGGCCTATGCTCCTTTGGGATGATATGTGTCCTTACACTGCCAGGTCTAAGAGCTTATTGTGCACATGCTCACAGCAATGGCCACAAAGCCAAATTTAATTATCACATCAGATACGTAACTCCCGCGCATTTGCCATAAAGGTTTTTTCTCTTCATCTTTTTTTTTGTTTTTATTTATATACTAATGTTACATTTATTTTATCTACATATTGTTACATTAACATAGTATATATAATTTATTGTATTTATATATTTATAAAATGCATTCTTGGTGATATACAGCTCTGTGGGTTTCGACAAATACATACAGTCATGTGTTCACCACCATAATCAAGATATGCAAAGTTCCACCACTCCCCAAAACTCCTTTGTGTTGCCCCTTTGGAGTCAACCCCCCCACTCCCAATACCTGTTAATTATTTCTATAAAGGTGTATTTTTGTAATCTATGCCTTATTTTTACTAAAATAATCAGAAGGGTAAAGGATCACTTTCACCAATATTTATGGATCTAGAAAAGTTTCTTAATTTGGCAGACTTTGGGCCAGTACACCAAATATCAGAGACCCAAGTTCTGGCCCTTCTGCAAGGTCAAGGTTGAGCCCTATTCCTTCCTGACTGTCTAGTGATATTCATCTGACAGCTGCCTGCCTGAATTCCACAGCATCCACAGCTGGTGTATTAGGTTTTGCGTATAAATCACTTAGTGAATCGCAGTTTGTTTGCATATCTTCAATCTTCTTATGATGTAAACTAGAATTGAAATTATTTTAAATATATTTTACGATTTCATTATGGAGGTATACCTCACTTTATGCAATAATTACATTCTTTGTAAACATGCATTTAAACTTAATTGTGAAAAATTAAATATTATTTTTCAAAGCCCTAAACATGTTTGCTGGTTAAAGGATGAATGAGTGCTTTTAATACAACCAATAATTAGTATTTTATCTATTGTTCTCAAAAATCTATGTTCATGTACCTGGGTGGTGTCCATCGGGGCACACCTGAGCTGAACATTTTAGTAATGTTGGCAACTCTCTTCATCAACATAATCTACAGATATAGGATTCTTTATACGCAGCAGGTCAAGTTTGAATGTGCACATCTCAACCCATCAGCTTAAGTGTCAAAGTGTATTTTTCTTCTTTTAGAATAATTTTCAAGACCCTTTCAAGATAATTTCAAGACATTTCTCCTAGAATGCTGTAGCTGTCAAATGGAATATTCCTGCCAAGAACCTGGAAGCCTGTTCCCTTACACAGACTTCCAGCTTCTTGAAAGAATTTTGCAGATTAAGCAACAGGCGCCTCATGCTCATTGATTCAACTAGCTGTAGAGCAGATCTGTTTCCCATTTCGAGTTGGAGTTTCAAGGACTTCCTTTTTCTAGTTGTTTCCTCGGTTGCTATGCGCTGTAAGGGCCACTGACTCCTCCCCTCTCATATCAACACATGAACAGAAGCTTTTCAAAAGAAGACAGACTAATGGCCAAGAAACATATGAAAAAATGCTCAACATCTCTAGTCATCAGGGAAATGCAAATCAAAACCACAATGAGATATCACTTAACTCCAGTGAGAATGGCTTTTATCAAAAAGTCCCCAAACAACAAATACTGGCATGGATGTGGAGAAATAGGAACGCTATACACTGCTGGTGGGACTGCATACTAGTATAGTCTCTATGGAAAGTAGTATGGAGATACCTCAGAGAAGTAAAAGTAGAGCTACCATTTGATCCAGCAATCCCACTACTGGGTATTTACCCAAAGGAAAAAAAAAGATATTCTATAAAAAAGACACCTGCACTGGAAAGTTTACAGCAGGACAATTCACAATTGCAAAGACATGGAAACAACTCAAATCCCTATCAGTTCATGAGTGGATTGATAAAATGTGGTATATGTACACCATGGAGTTTTACTCAGCCATTAAAAAAGAAATGGTGAACTAAATTCCTCTTGTATTAACCTGGATGGAGCTGGAACCCATTCTTCTTAGGGAAGTATCACAAGAATGGAAAAATAAACACCACATGCACTCACTATTAAATGGAAATTAATCAATCAACACCCATGTGCACCTAGGGAAATAACATTCATGGGAAATCAAGCAGATGGGAAGGGGAAGGAGGGGACAGGTATATTCACACCTAATGGGTACAATGCACACTACCTGGGAGACGGACACACTTAGAACTTTAACTCAAAAGGTACAAGAGTAATCCATGTAACCAAAACATTTGTACTTCCATAATATTCTGAAATAATAAAATAAAATAAACAGAAGCTCCCTAAAAAAAAAAAGACTCAGTTGCATTCTGTTGCATGAAAGTCTGAGCCACTTGGGAGAAGTTTAGGGATGAGGGTCACCACCCTGTCAGGCTAGCACATCCAGGCATAGTAGCCATGATGAATTGCTTCTAGAACAAGGAAGACATCCAGCCAAACCTCTCTGGAGGACTCATTTGGATCAGCACTTTGCAAAGGAAGATTTCTGCATATACTGTGTGTGTGTGTGTATCTATATATATACTTTTTTTCTAAGTAGCAAAGCTTACTCTAAATACGGTATTAATTCTTAAAAGGAGTAGGTTATCTTTGTCTTCCCTATGTCCCTTTTTGCTTTCCAATTGAACTTATTAGAGCACAGATTTCTGCTGTCCCTGGGTCCTGTCACATTTCTGTTATTTCCTCTGCCGTTGACTTGGGTAGCTCTGACCTACATTTTTCTTTTCTTTGTTCCTGAACAAAAACTAATTTCTTTCTGGGGAGGCTAAAGAAGCAAGACTTACGCGACCAGTATATTCCCCAACCCTCACATGAGAAAGAGGGCGCACCCAACACTATCAAAAAACAACCTTGTGCCAGTCACAGAACCATATGCTGTAAACTGCTTCTTATTGTGGGCACTCTCAACACAAAATAAAACAGACCCCCCAAAACAAAGGCTTCCGGTCTCCAAGCTAAAATGCAATTCCAACAAAAATTACCATTCTATAGCTTTGAAATAGCCTAACCGAATTGTCTTTCATTTTAAGTTTTTGTTTTTGTTTTTTTTTAAACACATAGATACTAAATTGAGGCCAGGCAAATTCTAGTAGATGACTTCCAAATCTCAATGGCACCTCCCACTTCTTCCTGCCCACTTTTTATGTGGCTCCCTAATTGTGAATGGTTCCCAGCTGCATTGCCTGTTATTATTAGTGCTATGATGACTGCCATCATTAATTATCACATGCCGTTATCTTTCTTCTCAAAACCTTTCCCTTGAGCATTTAAAACAAATATTTGTGGATGGTGCTTTTGTTAGTATTGTTGCAATTTGTTCTTCCATCATTACAAAAGGTAAGGTGTCTGTCTCTTTGTTTCTTTCATTTCCCCAGGTAGCTGGAAGGGTTATAATCTAACAATCCTTATTTAATCCACAGGTTGGTTTGGAAAATGTAGGGAAAAAGAAGAAATGAACCCTGGGGTAGACTTAGAAGTGAGAAGCATGAATTTGGCAGATGTGATGTTTTAAGCTGTTTAAGACATGGGACGTAGTTTACAGAGTTCCTGACACAAAAGTAAAAGAAATTAATTTGGCGATGGGAGGAATTTTCTTCTATTGAAGTAAGAGGGAACGACAGCAGGGAGATGAGAGAAGTGCTTTTTTGGAACCACTTGATTTTGAACAGAGCAGGAAAATTATCTACTCTTTGCACCTCCCCCACCACCATATGCTTCCTTAAAGTTTCCTTTTTCTGTACTTGAAAGGCCCACAGAATTTAATAGTATTCATGCATTTGAAGTGCTAGGCTATTCCAAGCTTCCCCTGTTTTTGCATTTATCATGAGAAGTAGTGAAAAAAAATATCCAAGTTATACGATAAGGTAAAAATAAATAATGGCTATTTAATGAAAAGAATTAAACTAAAAGGCAGTTTTTTTAAAAAGGCAGTTGACCTTAAATAAACTGAGATACAGGATCACAACCAGATTCAGGGACTAAATTATAGGTCAGTTTCCCTCAATTCACAGACGTCCTTACTTGCAATAATTCCCACCAAGACAAAGCCTGCTTTGCTTTCTACAGCCCTTCTACCAAACTGCTTTTTCTTTTCCACCCTTCTCTGGAGCATTATTTAAATTAGAATTTGTAAAGCCAAAGCCTTCCAGGGCACCATGGGACCCAGTAATGATCCTGAACTTGTGCTTCATTTAGGACCAATCCTCTCCCCATTTCTGGAAGGAAGGCAGGGTGAAGAGGCAGGCTTTGGAGTGGGCAGACCCCTCTTCCAATCCTGTCTTTACTGCTTACCGTTGTATGGTATGGGCATACCTTTGATGTCAGTTTCCTTATTCCGAAAATGTATCTTACGTTTTAGTTGTTTTTTGTTTGGTCGGTTTGCGGATTAGAAATCATGTGTATAAAGTGACCGGTACGTGGCAGCGATTAATGAAGGGAATACATCTGGCAGCACTGACTGCAAGACCAGAGTCAGCCATGCCTATTTCCACCTTTCATCTTTGGTTCCAAGATTCCACTCTGCCCACAAAAGTGATGCTCAGACTGGAAATAACCACACTGGCTTCTGCTGTCCCTTCACTTTTGCAGCTTCCAGTCAATGGCAGCCACTGTTGGTTCCATTGTCTGAGGGCATATAGATAAAGCAGTAGGTAGAGATGAGGTACCGAGCATGGGCAACCACCCCGTGGCAAACGCCTGAGCTGTGATCCTGCGGCTCCTTTCCCCACACCCATTTTTAAGCCATTCCCACTAGCAATCAAGGTTTCTGGGCCCACAGTACCCCCTGATGGCTGACATGGGGAACTTTCTTTTCCCAACTATTCCTATCTTCTCTCTTAGTGGAACTTCCCAGCCTTTTACAGGTCGCCGTTTTGTCCATTCCGTCATGGACCATTCATTATTCACGAACTTTGTGTAGCCTTTCCTGCCTCGCTTTTTTACCTCCTTTAATTTCCTCTTCAGTTATTTCAGAGATATCTATTTCCCTCCCTCTTTCTTTCTCTTTTTTCCATTTATGAATCCTCAAATTATTGCAATTACGGTTGATAGGTATACTAGTAGGATGAGTGCATTTGTCTATCTTTCAAGAAAAACCCTGTACATGTAGACGTAAAATAAGACCTAGTGTAGAACCAACAGCAATAATCTTTAAAGTTATCTGAGACATCCAGATGTCTTCCTAACTTACATGAAAGAGGCCATCATATTTCTCTAAGTAACGCTGATCTTTTCTTGACATTACTTTCCTATTTATTTAATTGTCAGTATTCTACTGGTTTGTCTCTGACTATTTCATTGCAAATGTGATTCAGTTACAATAAGGGTTAAGTGCATTCCTGTGGGCTATTCTGGAAACCAAAACACAATCTTTCAGCATTAGTTCTCTATGAGAAAGTGAATTCAAAGCTCCAAACAACTGTTTCAGAATAAACTTTGGAAAATATTATCTAACTTAATATTGGAAATTTTGGGCTGAGAGTGGTAAATTTTTAAAAATTCATATTGATGTCCAAATTTCATGATTTTTATCTATTGAACCATGACATCTACTGGGATTAGTATTTAGAAAGTTATTCAGATAACCCATCTGGGCAGACATTGATTCTTCTGTTATCAAAGAAAAAATATGCTAATCAGATCTTGATTTGATATGTTATCAGAATGTCATAGAAAGTTACTAAATTCATCGCTATGACTATAGATTGCTTCTTAGTGAAAACACATCAAACATGTCTCAAAGTGTAAGTGCTCATTTTTCTTAATGTCAATTCAAATTATACTTTCAAATAATTTCTTAATGTAAATTCAAATAATTCTTTGTCAAGATCTCAGTTTAAAATATTTAAAAAATACAAATGATTTGGGCATGAATTAAAATGGCATTAGTTTTATGCTTAAATGCTTAATTCTTTTGATTTAGGAAGCCTATTCTTAAACTAGAGGGCAGTAATCAGAAGGAACCCCAAGTCCTCATAAAATAACTAAAACATTTCTGCCACAAATTAACATCAAAAGGCTTAATTTTTCCAGTTGCTAAATGCTTATATTTAAAAGTGAAATCTTATAAAAATTGGTGTGAAATAACTGAATCATTTAATAAAATGATAAATAAGCTCTTGTGACCATATATAGATAGGCATGAAAAATACAATTTTAAAGTGCTTTTAAAAAATACTTTCCTAATTTGGTCATAATTCAAGGTAATGCTTTGCATAGGATTTTTTTCCCCTTTGGAATGACTTCCATATTTATAGAATTGAAATTATTTTCTCCTTTAACATAAGAGATACAAATTAGCTAAAGTAACAGGTAAATATCACCCAGCCAATTTCATCAAAATTCCATGAAACTGGATATTCTACATCAATTCTATATGCATACTAAAAAATCAAGAATGATGTCATAAAATAGTTTTGTAGTGCAAAAGATATTTTAACTGATTGTTCATCAAAGACTTATTTGATCTGACATATCCACATTTTTCTGGAAAGAGATATTTGCTTTCTGATAATGTATACCTTTTGAATTCATAAAGTTTTGGTGGTACAAATTAAAACATTCAGCGTTAATGTTTTTGAAAGCATTACGTTTAAATTATTTTCTCAGGACCCGAAGAGAAAACACCAGAGGAAGCATAACCAGACTGAATTGTTTAAAATGTATTTTCCCTTTAATTAAATAAGAAACATCTGTCTAGGGATTTTGGAAATGAATGTAATCCATCCACACGCTGCCTGTACTAGTTTGCATCCAATGTCTAATATTTTGAAAGAAAATTTTTTCTTTCTGTAAAGAATTAGATGGCAACATGCAGTGATGTCTGGGTCTACAACTAAGATTGCCTCCGGAGTTTGGGCACTGGAAAAGGATCTCTTTTTCCATATCTGTCCTTGGGAAACAAACGAAATCTCTTCATCTTCAAGGTTAGGGTGTAGTTTTTGTATTTCTCCAAAGTATCCACTTACCCTGAAAATGCTCATCTCAGAACAGTAAGGAAACAGACGTTGCTAAGGATGCTTTCAAACACTCAAGGTCAAAATATTGTCCCTGCTCCAGGGTTCACGAAACATTTTCCTCGCCTTTACTAGGGATTGAAAAAGCTGATTTCTCTAGGGACCTGCACGACCCACAACACAGACATCAGACAGGCGAAATGAGTACCGTACAAAGAAAGTGGGACGTGGACTCCAGGGTGGCTCTGGTTCCTTAACACCAGGGCTCACAGTTCGGAAGGACAAGTATTACTTACTGGTGGTGTCAAATGGTATCTGCTTGCACTGCGCAGACCCCTCCGCGGGCCAAGGACAGTAATAGACGGCTCCTCCTTCCACAATATCGGGCTGGCTGGTGTTGGCTTTGGGCGCCCCCACCAAGACACTCGCTCTGCGAAAGAGTTGGAGAGAGTCACTCCTTGGGAATCAGAAAAGTGCGTGCATGCAGGGCAGCCTCCGAGCACAACGCCCGCGGGGACCGGAGGAGGCGCAGAGGGCAGAAATGTATTTATGATGGGGACCGACTGTCAAACTTGATTTCCTCTTGGAAGCCTACGGGCGCCAGAAACCTGGTTTAGAAGAGGGTGCAAACGGTCCTAATTCCTCTCTAGGTGGAGCTATGTGTATACTGTGAGATGAGAGAGGAGGGGGGAAAAAGCCAAGGACAGAGCCCAGCTGCTTGTAGCCGACAGCACTTGCGCCCAGACACAATTGTTACAGGATATGTATAAACAGACCCTGTTGTGGTCTTTGCTTTAACTGGCTTGAGGCTGCTCGGTCCCGTTCTCTCCTTTGTATGATGTGCGAGTCTTTGTCCCGGGGACTCCCCAGGACTTACGTGTTCTAGGCAAGTGGCATGTCTCTAGTTCAAAGTTCACAAGGCACTTCTAGCATGGAAGGGGAGAGAGGAGGCTGGTGGAGCGGGCGGGATCCCCAGAGGCCAGCGGGCAGGCTCCCAGCCGGCCCGGTCCGCCAGGCTGCGGAGACCTGCGCGGGGTCCGCGACAGAGCGCCTGAGACCGGACCCTTGTGCGGGTTCGCCCGAGCGCGCCACCTCCCCTGCGGGGCGACTTACGTGCGGGCGTCGGGAATGTGGAAGTCCACAGCGTAGCCGAAGTAGCTGCCCTCGGGGCCGCTGTACACAGTGAGCTTGTCCACGTCCAAGTTGAACGCCTGCGAGGCGGGGGACCACAGCATCATTCCTAGCGCGGCCGAGACGCACCAGACGGGCGCGAGCGGCTGTGCCCGGCTGCCCCGGGGACCGTGGCCGGCCCCGGCAGACATCGCCCTGCGCCCCGGCGGCTGCTCCCCGGGGAGCGGGAGCCGAGGACCCTGGCGGGGCAAATGGCGGGGGTGGCGCCCGGCGGTCCCCAGATGCCCGCGTCCCGGGTCGGTGCGCGCTGCGTGCCCGTGGTGACAGTCCCCCACGCCTCCTCCCGCCCTCCCGCCCGGCCGGCTCGGGGGCTGGCCCAGGCGCGCTCGCCCTGCCCGGTGGCGGGCGGGGACCCGTGCGCTCGCGGCGCCTCCTAGAGGCGGGTGCGGAGCCGGCGACTACCGGGCTGCCCTGGTCCCGCTGGTGGCCGGCGCCAAGGCGCCTGCTGGGGCTGCCCGGATCTCTACTGCAGTCGCATCTCAAGGGCAACCTAAGTCTCCCCTCTGTGACCTCAAGCCGTTACTTTAAGAAGCAATGACCCACGTGGAGCGAGGGTTTGCTCCAGTTTTCCCAAATGCGCGGCTTGGGTGGAAAAATGAGAAAGCGAACTCCGCCACCAGGCGGGGACAAAGCTGTTATCTGTTCGGGTCCCCTCTGCAGCTTGACGACCCCTCGGGGTCCTTGCGTTTCTTCCTCTGCGACTGAGAGTCAAAGTTGAAATGCGACAATCCTCTCCGCCCCCGAAGCCACCCCACCTCCCAGCGCAGCTGACTAATGAACAAAGAAAGCCTCCAGATTTTATTTAGGTCTTTCTCAAAGGCACCTTGGGCACAGTAAATGACTTGGTAGTAAATCTTCTGGCCCCTGTGTAACTGTGATGAAGACTGGCAAAGTCAGGAAAGTTGGAATTTATAGTTTACCCTCAGCACGGGGAGACGGGCTCGGTTGGAATCTCCAGGAGTTCAAACTTCAGTTCCCATCCACAGGGATGATCGGTCTCTTCCCACGTCCCCTGTGTGGGGGAGGAAGGAGAAGAGAACAGTTGTCTAGATGCCCTCCCATGCCACGTGGCCGGTCTTCCACTAGCACTGGACAAAACTGGGCAGCACTGAACTGGAGGGGGCCGGAGTTAGCTGGAAATGAAATTTAGACACAGAAGAGGTAAGCAGTTTCTGAAGCATTTTAAGATTTGGTGGCACATGTAGACTTAGGAATTTGAAGAGGCGGCTTAGATTTGGGTGTTCTGGGAGGAGAAATTGAGGGGAAGTGTTAAAGACACAGAGTCTGGGATGAAATGGTTGTGCCAGGGGTAGGAGTGAAAGGAGGGGGTTAGGGAGTGGTGAGAAATAGGGCTGAATGGGTCTCCGGCGGCACAGGATCTAGGAACATTTATTGCGCAAAGACGGCCAGTTCTAGAGCAGAAACAGGACATACCCACAGGGGTTCAGAAAGTTTAGGGGCAAGGAGGTGTGTGTGTGTGTGTGTGTCCGGGGTAGTGGTTGGAAGGAAGAGAAAGCAATGAGCTGTTGCCCAAATTGCGCTGGGAGATGAGAACTTCAACCTCGTTAACGGAAGAAACGCGGCTTAGTAGCCTGGGATTGGTAGCATAGATTGCAGTGTGGAGAGTGGTCCTTCCGTCCCTGCTGATTTGAGAGTCTTTCCAGAGAAAAACAGTTGAGCCCACTGAAAAGCTGGACTTTCTCATCGCCCTTCCATCAGAACCCACTTGGTAGACTGATTGGAATTTTATGTCTTTCCTTGTCTTGTCCCTGTAAAAATATTAAAAATAAATAAACTAGCAGACGGTTCCCCTGGTATATCATCACGTCTGGATAATTTCCTAACCGGGTAGTCCTCTCCCAGATAATGACTTAGGAGTAGATGGCAGAAGACTTTATTCTTGTGTTGGACACAGGATCTGCTACTCTGGTCAAGTGACTATTGTTAACAGAAGTGATGTTCCCCGCAGTACATTTCAATGAGTGATTCACACGCAGCCTACGCATGGGAACATTCAGAGAGAGCTGCCGTGGGCACTGAAACTAGAAAATAACCTGTACTCGATCATTTCCTGACACTGGCATGCTGAAATTTGGCAATTTGTCATATTGCATGCAAGCCTTAGGTTAATGTGAAACGTCTAAATAGGTAGAAAGTAATAGCGTGATCCTAGACACGCACTTGACCCATGTACCCACTTACTGGGCAGAACTAGTTACATGTTACACAATGCTTGGATCTGTATAGGACAACACATCACCAGGGTATCCCCTGTTGTACCCACTGTCTTAGTTCCCTGGCATATTCCCGACCTTTTTATTCTTTTTGTTCAAGATAGTGTAGGTAAGGAAAAAAATTCTACTTATTGACATATAATTAGTTATATTCTTGTTTCTTTCTTCCAAAACACAACTTACTCCTGACTTATTCAAGTTTATATTCTTAATATTGTCACTTTCCCTTTACAGATGAGGGCATGAAGGTCTGAGGAGGTACAATAATATGCATATTCACAGAGCAAGTAGTGGTAGGATTGGAACCCCGGCCTAGTAGATGCCAAAACTAGTTCCTCATGCTGTTAGGTCTATAAAGAATAATTTTTTAAAGCTTTGATAATGGTGAGAAGTCACCTTTCTAGAGGGAGTAAGATATTCCCAGGTGACCCTTTGGGCACACCAGTGAGCAGTGCTTGAGGGAAGGCAAAAGGCGGCTGTGTACTTTTCCTTTTCCAAGGGATCTTAGAAAAAGGCTTAGTTGCACCTTGGTATTCAAAGAGTGGTGGAAAAGCAAACTAACTTGAAGCTCTTTGACCTCTATGGGAGGCCAAAAGCCTGGGAGAGTAGTAAACCTTCCAAGAAGCCAGGAAAAAAAAAAAAAAACCTGCAATAATTGTAGGGAATGAATAAGTCTGAATAGGTGTCTTTTACACTTCATCGTTCTGACACGTGGGAACCATGCCAATTGGTAAGATCTGGGGAATCGTCAAAGAAACACATGGCCAGTGTGACAGGTCTCATGCTGAATGAGAAGTTTGACATTTTAAAGATCTACTAGCTCTGATTTATTTGTCAGAAGAGCAAGCCTGGGAATTGTTTACCGTGCTGTGAGTATGTGTGTATGTTTAATACTGGGAAAGGTATACATAGTTGTTTCCCTAAAAAGAAAAGAAAAAAACCCAAAGGTCAAAGAAGGAACAGATTGGGCCCAAACTTTCTAAAAATAAACAAGTAAAGAGCACCACAGGAAAAAATGATCTCTGACTTGTAGCCATGTACAAAGTACTTATAAATAGAGATGCTGTAGCAGTTAACCAGTTAGTGCATACTTTTTAACCAAATATGTTCATAACTTAATAACCAATTGTGATTTCTGAATATATTTCAATCTTTATATGATGACATGTGATGATGTCTTGAAATCAAGACATAGGAGAGTCCTGCTATGATTATTTCATTAATATAACCACACTTTCAATATGTTAACTAAACTATTCACGAAAACAAGCCAGTGTGAAAGCAATGTGTTCTTGAAGGGTCTATCAGCTTTAAAAATGAACGCACCAGAAATGGAAGGTCATTTTTCAATCTTTCCTTGTATTTAGGGTAATTGAAGTGATTTCAGATTTTTCTTTTGCTCAACTCTACTCAGTTTTCTTGCAATATTAGAAACAACTGATTAGTTGAAACTGGTTAGTTAAACTTACTGAGCGGGGAAAAAACCATTAAATCCATTAAGCATCTCTGCTGACATACACTTAGGTCTGCAAATTTTTTATTCTGGTCCCTGGGATGAATTTCATCATAGTAAAATCTTCTTTTTTCTTTTTGATGATTCTGCTTTAATTCTATTTTATGATTTCCCTTCATGATTTTATTAGCCACTTGTAACTTAAAAGTGCCGCAGCCGTGGCCTCTGTGCTTGGCAGAAGTTCATGCGCAGCCAACAGTTGGTTTAGCTGAAGGAAAATTCCCACTCGTCAGAATCAGGACTCCGCGACTTGATCCCTTTTTAGAACAAGCCTTTAAAAAAAGAGCTCTGCTTTAAACAAAAATAAAAATAAACAAAGCGATTCTTCCTCTAAAGGCAAGGTAACTGAGAAAAACTGTGTTCTTCCAAAGCATTCACATTTGGGGGTAAATCTTCCTGAAGGTCAAAGCCCTTGGGGGTTAGAGGGTGATTGAACTTATAATTAGAATCTAGAATGATCTATAGGTTTCAATTAGGGCCAGTTCACTCCAGAATCCTGAGAAACCTACACGTCCCTGGTGGGTGAGTTGGATGGACCTTTCAGTCTACTGGACAAAATGACTATAAGAAATTTTGGGGAGTGAGTGGGACTCCCAGCATCTTATTTTTAAATTTGGAGTCTGGCAATTGAGGAGCCCAGTTCCCCAAGGGCTCATATTTGAGTCCAGTGCAAAAGGAGGCTGCAGGAATATATTTAAAAGGCTTAAAAAAAAAAACTTAAGTCTTCAGAAGGTGCTAGGGTTCAGAGCAACATCACTCCTGTCCTTGGGAAAGAGAGCAGTTAAGATGGAAAATGAGGCATTCTCCCCACTCCTGCACACACTGGGACTCAGAAGCAGAGGCCTTCCATGAGCACAGTGCTGCAGACACCTTCATGGACCCTGGAAAATGGCAGCAGCAGAAATGGATTTGATTCCTGGAAGATCAGGAAGCTCTTCTAAATCTCCTTCATTCCGCTCTTGTGGGAGGCTGCGGGACTCAGGAGCGACTCCTAATGTCTCCTACAAATAGGTGGGACAGTCATGGAGGAAGTCCTCCAGCTGCAGGAGCCGGTGAAGGCCCCAAGCATCTGTCATATTGATCTGAGTGTTTAAACCCCAGGCTTGGTTGCTGTGTTTATTCTGCCTTTAGAAACACAAGGACATCTAGGATTGCCCTGTAGTGTCTGTGATCCTATTCAAGTGTGGGATCTTTCCATGAATAATACAAGTCTTCCTTGTGAAAAATGATTTAGCCTCACAACAATTTTGATGATTCTTACAAATGGATTTCTAAAATAGTTTTCATTAAAAACTTTCCAAATTTTGAGTGGATCTCTTCCACGTTTATTAAGGTTATTTCCTTTTTATAGCTTTGCAAATCGTTAGGTGAAAAGTGGAAGAAGAAGAAAGAGAGAAGAAAAAAGGAAGAAAAGAAGGAAGGAAGGGAAGGAAGAAGGGAGGGAGGAAGTGTCCCATAAAAACAATACTTAAAATTTTTCCATCTAACGACAAAATCCAAATTAGATTTCTCTGTCACCCATGCAAAAACTATGTCTACTCAACCTCACTTGCCTTCTTGATTTCGTTGATTTATTTATTCTTTGTTTTTAATCTTTTCAACAAATGTGAGCACCAACTATGTCCTAGGCACCTTGCAAGCAATGAAATACAGAGGTGAGCTAAAGAGATGTAGGTCATCATTTCATGTAGCCTATGATCTAGTGAGGTGCTGGGTGGCAAACATACAAACAAACTGATAAAAATATAATTAAATGGATAAATGTCAAGGAGTGAGCCTATAGCATGTGGCGTCAGAAAACAACAGGGGTGGAAGTGAGCTGGGGAAGACTTTGTTAAATATTTTTCATCAGAGAGGACTAAAGCCAAAGAATAAAATGGACTTTTCGTGACATGACTTTTAAAAAAATATATGATTATAACCCTCCTCATCCAGATCTGGAAAACAAGGAACCCTGTGGCTTGTCTGGGGTTTAGACACTGATTTAGAAAAGTCCAAGCTTAGCAGAATTCATCTGTGCACGCCAGACTGCGTTAAGACCTTTAGTGCCCCTATAAAATGCCACATGCCACCTATGGTATCAGTGCACATTGTCATCTGTGCAACTTACATAAAAAGGCCTTCTATTTATCATGTAACAGTTTTCCACAATGACATTTGCCTAAGTTATCTACAATAATGGTCCTGATCGTGTTTATTCTATCTAGATGTACGGGAATGGCTCAGCCTGTTTCCAGGATTAACAGTCTTTGAAAAGAAGAACAACTTGGAAGCTGGAAGTGAATTTCTTGTCTTCTACTTAGATTGTTGAAAAGGTGACTAATTGACTTAAATTGGACTTTCTGGTTTTTACTGTTTTGACTTATTCAAAACCGTGTCCTTTTCCCAAAGGCCTCTGGGCCCATGCACAAAAAAAAAAAAAAAAAAAAAGAAAGAAAAGAAATATGACAGGTTAAATTAAAACCAGCAGATGAAAGTTAAAATACTCTCATAAAGAAAAAAGAAAGATGCCAAGTAGCATTACTAAAAGGAGGAAAAAATAAACCAAATGGAATAAGCTTAGCCCATTTTTCAACTGGTTTGCAAGGAGGTTGTGTTTAAAGTAGATGTTAGAGTGACTTCCTACAAAATCCCTGAAAAACTATTTGCCACTACTTATTATCATACCAAATCAGGGAAATAAGGGTAATCCCAGGGAGAGAAGGGATCTAAATCCTGGTTCTTTTTATAGTAATGTCAGGATTGTTTGTCTGGGCCCATAATCACTGTGTGGTCTTACTCATTTGCATGTCAGTCATGGGAGCTAAGAGATGAGCCCTAAACATAGGTGACATTTCTCTCTTGAGCTCTAAATTCTGCTTAGTTTAGTTATGGTATGATTCTGTCTGGAAGCCAGTGCTATTTATATGTGCAGAGACAACACAATGTAAGGTCTAAGAGCATGAATTCTAGAGCCTGGTGCCTGGGACCTTAGCCTGGTTTCACCATCTAATCCTAGAATGATGCCTTCTTTATCCAGATAGGTTTTAACACTTATTTCTGGCAGTCTGCTATGAACACTAATACTATTCAGTCACTTTAATCAATTTTCAGGGATTGAGATGGTTTGAACCTGGTCTTCAGTTGCTGGAGGGGCCAGTTTCTTTCCCATTCATCCTTAGTCTCTGAGTATAGACCTTTCGTGTCTCTAACCTAAATGTGGGGTATTTTTCATTGAATCCTTACAAGACCATGGATTACAATTTTTCTCCCTTTTGTCCCATAAGCCCTTCCCACCCCTACCTCCAAGTACTTCATTTCAGTAGGAGGATAAAAGCTTCTTATAAGGAAAAATAGATACAAATATTGGCTCCTTACTCTGAATTTCCTTTTTCCTTTGGACATTGAAACTATAAGGAAATTGGACTTATAATGTTTTAGTGATTTATAAATGCTCCAATGCCTTTAAGAACATTGAAAAAATACTTTGTATTTTCTAGTTGTTCTTAGCAAGAATGTTAGTCTGAAATATCTGGTTTGGCATTACCAGGAGCTAAAGAGTTTGAATTTGAATAATTAGGATGAATTATTTTGCTTCTATTAGAAATGGAAAATTCTAATGTGGTACTTGGTTTAGGGAAAATAATTTAGCTGTAGATATTTTGAATTTGAAGTAATATCCATACACCCATGTAGAGTTGTCCAATAAAGGTTGAGAGGTCCTTATCCAAAATGCTTGGGTGTTTGGGTTTTGGGATTTTTTCAGATTTTGGAATATTTGCATTATACTTACTAATAGAGCATTCAATGCCCAAAAATCCAAAATCCCAAATCCAAAATACTGCAATGAACATTTCCTTTGGGCATTACGTTGGTGCTCAAAAAGTTTCAGATTTTTAGATTTGGGTGCTCAACCTATAGTTAGTTTGAAATACAGGAAAGAATCTCAATAAATAAGTTAATTTTTGCATTGGATTTCACACGTGGAGAAAAATATTTACCAAGGCAATTATCTCTGGCTTGAAAGGTCCAAAATGCAGAGAGAATGGGTGACCCTTTCCTGCTAATAGCTTACTAATATTTATTGATCAGAAGCTTGATGTTGTAGTTTACACTTGAGATGCATAATTTCTTTTAATATAATTTTAATATTCTCATTTTTAAAATGATGAGACGTTGGCTTGATGGAGTTAAGTGACTTGTAGGAGGTTACATGGCTGCTAAGTGGCAAAACTTGAGAGTAAATCACAGCCTGTGTGTCTACTTTTTCCATTACTACATTTCTGTTTTTTAAGTTTGGGACAAAGCACTACCATTGGACTCTGAAAGGTCAAAATAAGGAACATTAAAACAAATGCTGCCACTGAGTGGGCCTAGGAGTGCCAACACCCCAATAGCCACAGGCATAGCCAGGACCCATATCTTGGTTTCTAATACCATTCTTTCTAAAAACAAAACAAAAAAAAATTAGGATCCAGGCCCCTTAAACAGGGGCCCTTATTATAGGGCTGTGGCAGGTAATATACAAGTTTAACCTGGTGTATCTTGTAATTCAGAATATAAGGGCGGGCTCAAAAAACGAACTGATGGGGTGTTTCAAAGGAACATCTGAATTGACTGAAGGAGTCTCAGCGGCCACACCTGGAACAACTTGAACAACAGAAAGTCATGTAGAAGTGGATTATAATATAAAATATAAATGTGAATGCACACTGATATAAATAAGTCATTGAAAAATAAATAAATGGGAGAAGATACAAATTCCCATGTGAAGAATTTCAAAAAATTAATGTGGATATTTCAAGAGGATGGAACATAACTCCCCACTTCTTAAGTGTGAGCTATACACAGTAGTGACTTTCTTTCAAAGAGTACAGTGTGGAAGGGGTTATACGTGGTAAAAGATTAGCATCATCAGTGACAAGTCATGTTGATAGTGTACCCTTGATACGATGTGATAAGAATGGCACTTTTGCCTCTGTGGCCTTCCTCCCCCAAATCTATAACCCCAGTCCAAACAAGAGAAAAATGTCAAACACCAATTGAGAGACACTCTATGAAATATCTGACCAGTATTTCTCAAAAGTATTAAGGTCATCAAAAAGAAGAAAAGTCTGGAAAACTGTCCCAGTCCAGAGGAGTCTAAGGGGGTGTGATGACTAAATGTTGTGCGGTAACCTGGATATAATCCTAGAACACAGAGAGAACCGAAGACATCTGAATGAGGTTACTTATAATGAGCCAATATCGGTTCACTACGACAAATGAATCATCCTCGTGTACGGTCTTAACAGCGGATACGGAGTGCAGGATATGGATGGAAACTACTTATAATATGTTTTGCAAGCTTTCTGTAAATCCAAAACTATGCTAAAGAAAAATGTTTAAAGCAAAAATGCCAAATTGTGTAGTCATTATGCCTTAAAGATGACTTATTCTTTATGACGTTTCTCTGAATATTCTAATGTTCATCGCTTTATCTTAGGAACAAATTTTTTTTCTTTTTTTTTTTCCTTACTGAGCAGGACTCATTGTGATAGTCAATATTCTGCCACATGTTGGCAGAAGCCCTGGACATAAGGAAGGCTTGGGGGACGGCGGGACCCTGTGAAAACTGAGCTGATGTATCTGTATGAACGAGGTCCTGTAGGCAGACTTTAAAGGAACAGGTGCCGTCCCCATACGTGAAACCTCTGCATAGTTTCATCCCTCTCTTCCTTGGTAGTAAATTTTGTTCTCACTCCATAGAGAATCTCTGAGAATCCCTAAAAACAATATTTGTTCTTAGATGTTTAGGATTAAATCCTGCTATTGTCTTTTTCCTTTGAATCGTCTTCTCTCTTTTCCCACAGAGAAACTCCCAGATTTTTCATTTTATGTCACTCAACCAGATGATCCCTCTTGAGCCAGTGCTTTTTGTGAGGCTAAAAAAAAAAAAAGAAAGAAAAAAGAATCTGTCATGCTGTGGGATTTAACAAACACTTCTACCTCTTCTCTTCCAGATCTTGTCAGCTGCACCGTTCTAACAGCACTCGAAGTAGATCTACAACTCCAAACCCCATTCCTCCTGGATTTTAATGCTGGCCTTCGACCAAGAACTTGCTCCAGCTGTGCTGGCCCTGTGATTTTTTCCTTAACTCTTTCTTCTTTTTTACTCTCATTTTGAGAGTCAGAAAGGGAGGAAAAAGGAGATTCATTCATTCTTCCCACAAATGTTGACCATGCCAGCCACGGTGCCAGGCTCTGACGTTTTGGCAGTAAAGGAGGAAGACAAAGTCTCTGTCCACAGACAGGTCACTTTCTAATGGATGGGCGACAATCATGGATTATTTATTATTTTACAAGATTTATTCACGTGTGTGATTTCATTCACTTTTTACGACGCAGGCACTATCGTTATCCTCATTTCCTGAGACACAGCAATGCTGACCGACTTAGTCACGCAACTAGTAAGTGACGGAGAGGTACCATTTAAATCCAAGGACTCAGATTCCAGAATATTCAGATTCCTAACCACTATAATATTGATATAATTGTTCCTTTAGGGCAGATAAATACAATCCTATTTCTTTCTCTTTGCATTCTAAAAAAAATTGTATGCTACTTTTTAAAAAACATTTGTAATGTGTCCTTGTTAAAATTCTAAAAAGAAAAAGTTCTTTTTTAAGGAAAATGAGGCAGCTGGCACTACTAATTGCTTATGTAGCAGCCATCACCTGTCTTATTTCTGCGGCGAGGCTCTCCTTCCTCTCTTCTCTGCCCATGCTGTGGGCGAGGATCCAGATGATTCAGGTGAGATGAACCCACCATCAGCTCTATGGATGGGCTCTGGCCGACATAAGCCAAACAACCTGTGTCACCCTTCTGGCCACAGTGATTGGTAGGGATGAGGTTAGTGCCCCAGGCATAAGCCAATCAGTGCCTGGCATTCAAATAGCCACAGTGATTGGCTCAGGCTCAGATAGCTATGCAACTAGAGATGGTGGGAGGTGAGGCTCTCTGTTCTCCTGGTTGGGGGAGGAAGTATATACTCCCGCTTGCTGCTGGCGGCCATCCTGGAGGAGCAGTGGAGAAGGAGGACTGAAAGAAGCACAGATAAATGGAGCCAGAGTTCTAAGTGGACCACACTTAACGTCTGTGTCGCTTCTGGACTTCTCAGTTATGTGAGTCACAAATACTCTTTGTTGTATAAGTCATTTTGAATTGAAGTTTCTTATACTTTCACCCAAAAGCATGCTGATACAAATAATTTGGTATATTTTAGGCATATAAACCCTAAATATTTAAGTAGGTTTTTAAAAAGCAAATTTTATAAGAAACAAACAAAACCTAAATTATCCAGAGGGCTTCAAACGTCCAAAAAACATTTGCAAACAAAATTGAATCTCTGACTCGTGAAAAACATAAGATAAAATACTCATAGCCAGGTGATTCTTTTGTTTCACATGTGAAGACAATCAAGATTGAGAGTTAGTAGTTTGGGGCCAGATGTAACAGATGCTCACTTAATTGGCCCACACTATGCTGGGTTCAGATTGTAGTGTACAATTGTCTTGGATTCTGTTGCTAAAAACACTCCTGTTTTTGCCAAACAACACTGTTTTGGAGGTTTGCCACCACAAGCACAGAGAACTTGCTGTGATGAACATTTGTTCTTTTCATGGGACCCCGGGACGGCACTAGATTATAATAATGTGAGAAGGAAGGCATCAGCCTGCATGAGTTCAATTTATTACACGTTACTCACAAGATTTAAAAGCACAGTTTCATTTTCAGCTAGTAACTAAGAGTGGAAATAACTGATGTGATTAGGACTTTCAAATGCAGGAGAAGTTGCAGTCTGTGTGTGCCCATCCAAGGACATTCTTCCCATGTCCAAGTTAATGTTCCATGGAGATCTCAGCCTACGCAGGACAGAGGGCCAAAACTAATCAAGAATCAGATGAGACTCAACTTTTACCCAACTGGGAAGCTAGAGTCTGGAGGGGAGTTAGCTTTCTAATCTGAGACGTCCCATTGTGTTTTCAGCTTCCCTATTAGCTTGGTTGACCCAAGGTGGCTCTGTAGGAAGAAAGCAGAACACGGCAGCTTTCCCATCTTCTCCTGGAACAAAATATTAACATGAAGAGGTGGTTAGAAGTTTTACCTTCCGTTTTTATTTCTTTTGACATTACTGTATCTGACATTTGGGACATGGATAGGTATAAATTTATCCCCTTGGGAATAAAATAACAGCTGAATCCCTGCTCTATTCTACTAAAGCTAATGAGGGTGAAACTCACTTAGAGCGTGAATATAAGTAACGTCACAGGCAAGCAGATCCAAGGCTCTGAACAGGTTGTGCTGCAAAAGTCAGCTTTTATGAGTTAAGTGGAAGTTGGAACACATCTTCTGGTAAGAACAAATGTGATTGTCGAAAAGTCGGCCCACGTGGTTTGCTCATAATGGCTTCAGCAGCAGGATAGCACAGCACAAAGCCCAGCCCCAGTGCGTACACGTGCTTCTGGGGGTGGGGTCGGGCGGGGGGAGGGTCCAGACTTCACACCTGGGTAGCCGTCCGTATTCCTGGCTGCAGTGGGCCTGCGTGCTCCCTGGTAGTTCTGTGGGGACTTAAGCAGGGCAGTGTGGAGGAGGAGGTTGATGGGTGGAAACAGGCCAGGACTCAGGTGCGGAAGGAGCTCGCTTCAAACCGGCTATGGGAGAGGGAGATGAGAAAGCTCGTGGCTCTGTCAGCATAAGCCATAATGTCTCTGCTAATGACTCATCTCCTTTTTAAAAATTCTTGTCATCTTCAAGGACAACATCAAGGATACAGACTTTGCCTAAGGTCACTTTTTTGACAAAATAAATGATGGGACATTAATTCAACTCAACTGGGCAGGGGGGATGGGACACAAGCCTGGATTCTTCTGACCCGGGGTAAACCCAGGGCCTACTGCAGAGTTTTATGTATTGGGATTTTCAGAACTTATGTGTATGAGAAAGGAAAGTTAAAACTGAATAGACATCAGTCAGTACCCTGACACAAACACCCCTGCAGCAAAGGCCCCACCATAATTTCGTCATCTTCACATCAAAATGTAAGCAGAATTAAGTTTTTATTTGTAAATTTTAATTCAGTTCAATTTTTACTTCAGGAAGTACACATGAATTTTTCACAAAGAACATAAGTACATATCTCGCATTTTTTGTGTATGTGAACAAAAAACATCTATCATGAAATAAATTATATATAAATTTTTTACTCGGAAGAGGGTCCATAGCTTTCATCAGCTCTCCAAAGCGTTCATATGCTCAGACGAGGCAAGAGTCACTGTTCTGCAAGGATGAGAGTATAGTTATTGATCACGGATCCATTTATAGTTAGATCACGATGGACAGTTTTTGAAAAGAGCTAGAGGTTTTTCAGCAACATCCAAAATGGTGAATTTAGGGCTTATTCATTTGAAAGTACTGAATGCCTCAATTCCTGTTTTTAAGATGACAAAGGTAAAATTGAAATGATACTTGAGGAGTTTTAAATCTATGACTTTACAATTTAAGGGGAAATGTGGTTATACATATTTATATTATAGGTATTATTTAAAGGTACATGCACATATAAATTATCAGAGCTGATAATGCCTGGTCCAGGTTGTCATTAATGGAAAGGTATAGTGTGTAAGCTCTTTGAGACTGGGAGGTCTACCTTCCATGTACTTTGAATTTCCCTAAAGACACAGCCTGCTGCGTGCCATCTTTTTATATATATCGTAATCTATTCCACATCCAGGTGAGAGAAATACTCACTGTTGGTCTGGCTCCCTTGTCCTCTGTCCTCCTATCTCCGCCTGTTCAAATTTCTAGTGATTCTCTTCAGCTGTTATTCCTTTTGTCAATATCCTCTGCTGCTACTCTAAATTGTACCCTGAATTCTGTTATTCCTATGTAATAGTTGCTCACATTATCAGCTTTCTGTTATCAAAGGCTTCCTTAAATTCCCCCACACCCCCATTTCTTGGCTGGGCAGGAAAGAACCAAGAACATGAGCATTTGACAAGCATCCCCCGAACACACTCTGGTGGATGTCAGACAATATGCTGGGTGCTGAGAATCAGATACAGTCTCTGCCCTCAAGGAGTTAAAATCCAGGCGGATTAAGCAGTCTGGCAAGATCTCCTAGGACCTTCTCTTGCTCAGCAAGGCGGGGAAAGGGCTGGTGTGAGTGAACAGTCTGGGTGCTACCTCCTTTGCTTTCTTTATGCCATAGATCATTGTATGGTGCTGAGTAAACAAGCCGTGTCCCAGTTTCATTTTACAGAAGGCAAGCAAATGTACAGAGATGACCATTTTATAAATTCGTTTCAAAAATTAATCACTCTGAGAACATTCCAATTGCCCACCCACCCACCCCCCAAAAAAATGTCCTATTGCTTTTCAACCGCTGTGATGCTGTGTCAATACTTTGAGGAAAATTGCTTTGGACTTTATTTAATCAGTCCATCATTCAGTCAACAGATGCTGATGGAGCACAGGTTGTTAAGTGCCGGATACTGGAGACACTTCAGAGAACAAGACAAAGCCTCTGTCCTCATGAATTTGCAATCTACTGTGCAGACAGTAGGTGGGGAATCTATTCCAAATTGCCACTTGTCTCATTTCTCTTAGGCCTGGTCTAATTTCCTTCAAGTCATGTAAGTTCTGTAAATAGCTAGTGTGGTTTGCTCGGTGGAACCTAACTTGGAACTGCTAACTTCAAAGCCTCCAGGGGGTGGCGGGGCCCCCAAGAGTGGCTCCCTCAGTAGCAGGGACAATGGCCCGTCTGCCACCGCCCCTGACCTTACTGGCTATGCGGGGATCGCTTTTCAATAGACAGCCGTAACCTTAATCACACTGAGGTGAGTCACGATAACGATCCTTTTGCCAATTTCTCCTACAAGAGAGACCGTCTCCCATTCGTGTGCACTGCTGTGAAACTCATAAGGGTGGATGTGGTCCATCATGTTCCTAAGGTTTTTTCCAGAAACATCTCAATTTGATTTCTGGGAAAAGGTAAACTTTCCCCTTCAAAAGCCTGCAATTCCGGCTGGAAAGCACTTAAGGGTAAATATCTCATCAGAGGGGGGTTTTAACTATGCAAGACCCTGCTCTTCCTCTCACCGTAATATAATCTGTACTTTGCTCCGATGCATTGAGACATGACCCATGTCTCTCTGTTCTCATTCAGACCCCTACACTAACATATTCCAGAAACGAAGACTTTCTTCAAATGACATTACTGTTCTTTCTAGTTCTTTCCAACACTGACTCTCAGAAGGAATGGAAACCATCCTGGCCAGGTGGATGTTCTTACAGGTTTGGGGTCCATCTGCATCCAGTTATTTTAGCCAGCTCTGTATGGCCTGGATGGAGGGTGACACCCCGTTACTGGCTACCTGTGCCTGTTGGTTACTCTCTGACTTGGGTCCCACTCAGCACTGAGACTGATCTCTTGATCCAAAGATGTCTGGGCCACCAATGTACCCTCACAGGGACTCCTTTGCCCCTCCCCCCCACGAACTTGTGTGATGTTGGTATAGATAACAGAGATTGCTTAGGTCTAACAGCCCGACCTCTCCTTGAGGAGGCAGTCGTGGGAGGTGGAGAGAGTGGCCCTGTGTGCCAACCAAGGGGGCCCAGCCCAGGTTCTACTCTGCCTGTGCCACAGTCCATGGCTGCAGACCACCGGGCCTATTCAAAACATTAACTGTGATCCAAAGAGACTTTTGGTTGCCTTGTATGCTGCCGACTGGTGGACATGTTTGTGGATTGATTGACAAATTTAGAGGAATTTGGACCCTTGCAACCATCTTCCTCTTGATCAAATTGAGCCCTCAACACCAGGAACTGAAAAATGAAAGTGTGACCTACTTATTGGAAATTGTGGGCAAAGAAGGAAGTGGTGGCAACAATGGACTATCTACTCTCCGTTCTTCCACCCAAGCTCCCGAGGAGGATATGGTCATGGGTGGAAGGCAGTGGCTAGCACGGGAGGTGATGTTAATAAACCCCTTGCTCCCTAGTTCAGTTGCTGCTGGAGCACCACTTTTTCCTTGCTTTCTCTACGGGGAAATTGTGCCCAAGGAGTTGGGTCTCTTCATTGACGTGTCCCTTGCAGCAGACCCCCTTCTCGAAGGGTTCTCCTTCCTCATAGCCTCTGCCACACCTCCTCCTGCCCCTCCCCTCCCACTGCTATCAGGGCAGAGCCTTGTTTCCACTGGTGGCTCTTCTTGTTCTTCTAGAAACTACTTACAAGCCATTGGCCTGTTTACTAAAATCCAGTCAGAAGAGTAGGGTTCACGTTCTATTGATGCAATCTCATTTAACTTAGCAAATTAAATTCTTGGGAGTAGGAGATGTACCTGGAGCCAGATGTGGCGGCTCACGTTTGTAATCCCAGCACTATGGGAGGCCAAGGTGGGAGTATCACTTGAGGCCAGGAGGAGTTTGAGACCAGCCTGAGCAATAGCAAGACCCTGTCTCTACAAAAAATTTAACTGGATATGGTGGCAGGTGTCTATGGTCCCAGCTATTCTGGAGGCCGAGGCAAGAGGATCACCTGAGACCAGGAGCTGGAGGTTGTAGTGAGGTGTGATGATGACACCACTGCATTCTAGCCCAGGCAACAGAGAGAGACCTTGTCTCCA
>CAUYSK010077878.1:0-20318 GCA_963575035.1 Avahi laniger | reverse complement strand
AATTAATTTCTTTCTATTTTTGGTAGAGATGGGGTCTCGCTCTTGCTCAGGCTGGTCTCGAACTCCTGAGCTCAGAACGATCCGCCCACCTCGGCCTCCCAGAGTGCTAGGATTACAGGCGTGAGCCACCGCGCCTGGCCTCCATCCTCAGTTCTTTATCCTGCCTCCCGATCCCTCCCGAATCTGGTCTATTTCATCATCATCCAAGCTCAGGTGATGATTACCACCACGTCTAATGTCCAGTACCCTGAGCTCAAATGTCCCCTTTGGATTCTCTTCCTTGTGGCACTCCGCAGAGGACTGCCAGCTTCCCAAAGGCCCCCTTCCCTGCATATTCATTTCAGCTAAGCAGCTAGCAGGAAAGGGAGGGGAGGGGATGAATTCACACTAAGGTGTGAATGGCTGCTAGACCCATAATACTC
Organism: Avahi laniger; assembly: GCA_963575035.1. Classification (NCBI taxonomy): domain Eukaryota; kingdom Metazoa; phylum Chordata; class Mammalia; order Primates; family Indriidae; genus Avahi; species Avahi laniger. The sequence goes on along the minus strand of CAUYSK010077878.1, from coordinate 19,896 downwards.
CAAGAATAAGTAAAAGAGAATTTATTCACCCAAATGAAGACTAAGACACTCCAGAACCTTGGAACCAGACTATGTAGGTTTGAATCCTACCTCCGTTTACACATAAGTCGTGGTATCCTGGGGAAGATTTTATTTATTCTCAATGTCCTCATCTGTATACTGGGGAAAATGATGACACCAGCCTCTATCAGTAAGCCAGTGCTGATGTAACAGCACACACCACCAGCCAGGGGCTGTAAAAAAAAAAAAAAAAAAGCGGTTATGACGGCCCATGGGTCTGTGCTTCAGGGGGTGCGTCGGTTGCGCTTTTCTCTGGCCCTTCACGGAGAACGTTTGCAACCTCTCCCTACTTTACATCCTGAAAGCTGAGAACAGGGGCTCCGGAATGAATGAGAAAGACCCGGGATTGAACACTACTTCCCAGCTCCGTGACCCTGGGCAGGTCACTTACTCTCTCTGCACCTCAGTGTTCCCATCTGTAAAGAAGGGGTAACCGCGCCTAGCTGACCGGGTCGCGGGGCGAAGGGTGACGTAGCCCAGTGTGTGCCGCAGCGGTGCCCAGTGCAGGGCAGGGCTTATTCGGTGTTTCCCTCCGGGCCTCCTTCGGCGCTGTCCCCGCGGCTGGCTGCAGGAGTGCCCGCGTGCGTGCGTGCGTGCGTGCGTGCGTGCGTGCTGGAGCGCGTGGGGAGCGCCGGGCAGAAACAGACCTGGAGCCTCACCCCAGACCTGCAGAAGCCGCCCTGCAGCGAGGTCGAGGTCGGGTAGAGCTCGCAGGACAGGCCGGGACAGGAGGGCGGGCCCTCGCGGAGGTGGGCGTGGCTTGGGGTGAGCACCTTCTCTAAAGGGACGGGTCGGTTACCGTAACCTGGCTCCTTAGGATAGCTATCCCGTGAGATGGCCGGCCCGCACAGGCCTGGACCCCAGAGCCTGCCCGGTTGCAGAGTCGCTCAGGCCTTCGCGGTTCTGTGGCTGGAGCGCTTCGCAGTGGTGGCCTTAGGTGGCTTCACCCTCCCTCCCCCATGCACCCCCGCCTCGGTTATGCGGACTTCCGCCATTCTGGGGTCTCACGCATCCCTAGCGCCCATGAAGACTGACTCACAGGAAAGGATGATCTATCAGTTATTAACACCTTAGAACTAATTTCAGCAAGTGAGCAGCCTTGCCTGGAGGTCTCTGCATTTGAAGCTTACTTTTTGAGGTGGAAGGAGCAGCTCTTTTTTTAGTGGGTTGGGGAGATACTGCGCAATGAGGTGGCTGGCACAGCAAAGAGGTGTCTGGACCTCTGTACACCACGCTGGAACACCTAGTCCCGCAAAGACAGCCCCAGGAGCCCGGGAGACACTCAGGGGGTGTCCCCCTCACCCCCAAGGGAAGTCCTGGGCCCTGGGCCGCCCTGGCCAGCCTTTGTCTCGATTTCCCCGAGAATGGTGAAATCTTAGCTTTTGAGCCAGGAATATTGTTTTGAAAAAATGAAACGCCCAGAGAGTCCCCATGGTCCCCAAACCTCATTTTAAAGGGATTACAGCAGCTGGCTTGTAAATCCTGTTTCTTATGGTGGGGGGCTTAGAGCAGGGCTCAGGAGGAGATTGGGGTGGGGGAAAGAAAGGAGGTCATTTCATTTCCTGGAGAGGAAAGCCGGGCTCCCCCCCACCGCAGGGCCTGGGCCCGGGCTCACTGTCCCCACCAGGGAAAACGGAGGGAGCAGGAAAGGGCCCTGGGCTTGGAGTCCGGCCACCAGGCTCTAGCCCAGTGATGCCATCAATTCACAGGTGACCTTGGGGACGCTCCAGCACCTCCTCTGGGCCTCATTGGCCTGCGTGACAAGGATTGGAAAATCAAAGAGTTTTGCCATCCTCCCTTCTCCCACCCTTCAAGTGGGGACCTTCTCTCTGGGCTCCCCAACATGTGAGGCTGACAGAGAGAACGGGGTAGACCCTGCCCAGGGGTAGTGGGGAGCTTTCTGGGGCAGCTCTGTGTGGCCGAGAGGTTTTAAAAACTTTAATTTTAGAGAATAAGGCTTATTTGGTGGTGGGGGCGGTCATGGGGGCGGACTTGGGGAAGAGATTTGATGCCAGCCAGGATGCAGGGATGGGGGGGGCAGGTGGGGAAAGAGGGTTGTAGATGTGCTTTGCTGTGTGTCGGGCAATGTCACCCCTCCACCGAGTCCCGAGAGAAAGCTTCAGTCAAGGTGGACCGGCCACCCCAGAGTTCTGCAGTCAGATTAGCAGTTCTTTCGAGCCTGTTCCCATGCAGAGGCAGGCCTCATGGAAAGAACCGGAAGGCCCATTTCTATTTGACTGGTGTCTCTAGGATACCAAGACTGGTCCAGACCAGCGCTGACCAGAATGTGGGGGATGAGTCACTAGTGACTTGTAAAATGATTTTGAGTGGCACACGGGTGAACTTAGGAAAATCCTGATGCGTTTATTTAAATGGGTCTTGGTAGACAATAACTCACATGCCAAACCGGGAATTTGGTAGATATTTTTGCTTAGGACAAAGTCCAAAGAGCTAAATAAATATAAATACGTTGATAAATTGTGAGTTGATTTAGCGAGAATGTTAAGTGATGCTCCAACCACAAGGTCGTTGGCTGTCAAGGTCAGCTGTAGCCCTCAGGAGCCCACAGGACCTCAGTGGGCACCAGCGAGCCCATCCCCCAAGGGCCTGGCTCTGGGTCCGCTGCCCATCCCCCCTCACGCTGTGAGGTTGCATGAGCCCCTCCCCCAAACACCCTGTCGCTATCCTAAGAGTGGAGAATGCCGGGGTTGGGGAATGGGAGAGCCAGCGAAGGGAAGGAGTTAATGCTACGTGTTGAAATGATCGGGTTGGAATCTCTCCCTCCCTCCCTTCTTTCCTTCTACTCATTGGGTGCAGGCTCCTAAGGGACTTCAGAGTAATTTTAGAGACGTAAAGAAATGACGTGTTCTGGGTAACCCTGTACTACCTAAAATAGTAATGCTACTGACAGTCCTCAGACTCACAAATAATATTAGTAAAATTAAAATAACATGTGGTTCAGCAACATCCCTTCACCCTTTCTTGGGCAGTCACAATATTACATGAGCAAATTTAAGGTTCTGAGAAGTCCTGCACTTAGCAAGAATACACTTGACTGAATCTTTCTCAAACACATTTGACTCTGAGATATTATCTCCATACAACACATGTTAATATCCAACAGAACTGAATCCTGAAGAACGCATTTTGGAAACTGCTGCACTAGAAACCGGCAAAGGTGCCTTCCATATGCATTGCGAGGCAGCTGGCTCCCGGGCCAGACGCTCCTGGGTGGGCAGGAAGACCGGCTACTCCATGGGAGGCTTCCAGCCAAAACGTGTCCCTCACTCTGTCGCTGTCTCCACCACGAAGTCAGAGTGACCTGCCAGTCATGGAGTGGGGTTTTCAGAGTTCCCAGTCTCTAAATAATGCTTTCTTCCTGCCCGGGCCTCCTCTCGTCTCTGTTATTGGCATTAGAAAAAGAACAACAACAGCAACAAAAGTACAAAACACCAAACAACAAAAACTCAGACTGAACAATACCTCAAGCCACATCAGAGGAGCCCTTTCCCTGCCAGCTCCCTTCCCGGGCAGAGTCAGGATGTCTGGGTACCCCTCCCAGCTCTGCCCCACGTCAAGGCCCATGTACTCTCTAGGGGCCTTGGTTTCCCCAACTCTTTCCTCCTTCTGGGCCACCCTCCTCGGGTAGTGTGAGTGAGCAGGAGGCCAGGACAAGCCCCATGGTGAAATCTCAGCTCTAAGATAGTGGAAGCTCCTTATTTAAATATTTAAAATGATCACACAACCTGAATATGTAGTAATTATTAATACAATTACCAAGTTAATATCTGTTTGGCATCTGACAATTTACAAAGCAGCTAGGTAGTGATTCCTAAGAAGAGCCTATGAAGTTAATAATGCTTCTCCCCTCGATCAGTGAGAAAACAGAGGCACAGAGAGGGTAAGCAGCTCACCCAAGTTCACACAGCTAGTGTGTGGCAAAGCTGGGACTTGACCTAAGTCTTCTGATTTTAACGGGGCATTATTATAGAGCAGAAGACATGGTCCTTAACTTTGAAGAACTTTTAGTCCCATTGAGAAAAAGAGGCTTATTCCATTCTACCTTTCATTGTCATTTTTTGGGTGTGTGTTCATGAATAAATTAATCCGTAAGAGTATTGTATACAATTCAGAGGAAGGAGAAATCCCTATGAGCTGGGTGGATAAATGAGGCTTCTTAGAGGAGGCAAGCCCAGATCTTGCCCTTGAATGATAATATACAAAAGTCTCTAACATATTAGTCATTTACACTATAGTATAAAATTCATTTAGTAGCCCATCTCTAAATGTAGGAAGAAAGCAAGGCTCTCTTATTCATTCATTCAAGACAACATGTTTAGACACACTGTGTGGCAATCCTAGGCTAGGTGCTAGCACCTGTCCCTTGGCATAGGTCCCCCAGGATCTGGATGTGCCTCTAGTGTGAAGAAGAAGAAGAAAGATGTACAAGGAGGCAGGGTCCGCTAGCCAGGGAGTGATGGAGCTGGATCTGCACTCGGCTCTCAGCCTTTGCTCTCTATCCTCTTCTCTCTGTCAAAGTGGAAGACTTGCCCTCCTGGGGGAGCAGTGTTCGGATCTCAGACAGGGCTGGGGATTCAGGGGCTGGGCAGGGGGTGTTGGGGGTGGGGAGTGTGAAGTAAAAGGAACCAGGTTTTGGCCTCCGGGGGAAGAAGGCTGGAGTTGCGGCAACTGGGGTCTAAATGGCTGGTCTGCCAAGGAGGCAGAAGAAGGAAAGAGTCCTAGAGTGAGGATTACTAAAACTGAGGAGGGGTCAAGAGGTCGAGAGGGGAGGCTGAGCCCGTGGGCACCGGGAAAGCGGTTAACAAGGGCCCCCGGTCAGGATGGACACTGAGAAACCGAGTTGCATTTCTAATTACATTTCTGATGTCAACCCGTTTGTTAGCGAATGAAATGACATATTGAAAGTAGGTGGGAAGTGGCTTTGAAAAGTAGAATAGACTCGCAGGGAAAGCGATTTATGAAACCCTCATCAGGGGCTGTTAGCTCATCTCTCTGGTATTTATCAGGCAGGTTGCAAATAGGTCCCTCGTACCTGAATTTCTTCTTTGGGCTCCCTCGGGCACTCTGGAAAGGGAGGGCTCTTGATGTTTGCTCACTGCGGGGCTGATCGTTCCAGCCCCAAGGTTTTCCACCTCCATGTACAAGCCTGAGTTTCCCAGGGGGCCTCTCCAGCTCCAGTGTCCCCTCTGGGCTCGGTCTCCATCTCCGGGCCACCCCGACATCACCCCGCTTCTCTCCCAGTTCAATCCGGCCCCTCTGCCTGCTGTCTCCCCACAGGGCGCACACACTGGACTTTCCGTCCCTTAGACATACCAGGCTTGGTCTCACCTCCGAGCCTTTGCCGGTCCTGTGCCCTCCGTCTGGAATGCTCTTTCCCACCCTCACGAGGCTGACTTCTTTGCACATAGGGCTAAGTTCAAAGGCTCCTCCCCCAAAAGGCTTTCGGTGACCGCTTCATCCCGAGAAGCAGCTCAACCAACACCGCTCACGTGCATTACCCTGCTCTGTTCTCCTGGTGGTGTTGGCCAATAGGACATTATTTATTTACTTTTTGGAGATGTCATGTCTATTTTATTAAAGTAACATAAATACTTGGCTTTAAAAGTGAAATAATACAATAAAGCTTATACCAAAAACCAGCAGCCTCCTGCCCTCCTCCTGTTTGCCGCCTGGAAGCAAGCACTCTCAGTTCCGTCAGCTGCTGTTGCTATTGACCTGTGTATTTCTAAGTAATACACTTATATGAGAAGTTCTCAACTTCTTTATTTTATATATGCACACAGGTCTTCTACCGAAAGTTTAACATTTTTTTTTAAATTTCAGAATATTATGAAGGTACAAACAATCTGGTTACCTGAACTGCTTTTGTACAGTTTGAGTCAAAGTTATAAGTGTGCCCGTCACCCAGATAGTGCGCATTGTACCCGTTAGGTGTGTACTTACCCATCCCCCTGACAAAAGTTTAACTGTCACACACACACACACACACACACACACACACACGCACAATTCCCTTCCACTTTTCATCTTCCCCAAACTTGGTGACCCCTGTCCCCTGGTGCTCCCTTCTCGTCCTTCCTCATTGCTCTTGCTGTTGGAAGGAGTGGAGATGAACTCCTGTATTTCAGTGGGCATCTCTTTATTCCGCTCTCGTCTGCATCCCTGCCGCAGGGCTCCAAGAGAACAGGGAGCTGGTCAGTCTTGTCTGTGGCTTTATCACCATTATAAGGGGCTGGGAAAATCTTGTGCAAAAAACTGGCCCCACAGCACCTGCGGCCGTGTGGGATTCAGGGGGTGCAGTAGACAAGATGAGTCCCCCCCACAACTCCCACTTAAAGCAGCAGCTCTTTCATCAAGTTCCACCCCCTCATTCATACCCCTCATGCTTACTGAGCAACTACTATGTGCTTGGCGTTGTGCAAGACCCTGGGGAAGCAGCAATGGACAAGACATACTTATAGCCACTGTCTTCACAGAGCTTACAGTCTGTAGGATGAGCTGTTACAGTCAAGTGGGGTAAACGCTTCGGGAAAACAACAGACACCACAGTCTAGAGGACTGAAGTGATGGTTAAGATGACAGCTGAGGGTCAGTGGAGACTAAGTGTCCTGTTGAGGAGGAGCCTGGCCGGACAGTGGAGTGTCCTGGGCAGAGGGGACAGCAGGTGGAAAGCCTGGAATACTGGTTAGCTATTGCTGTGTAACAAATTATTCTAAAGTTAGTGGCTTAAAACAGCAACATTTATTATCTCGTAGTTTCTGTGGGTCAGGAATCTGAACATGGCTTAGCTGGGTCATCTGGCCCAGGGTCTCCCACCAGGTTGTTACTAAGGTCTCAGCTAAGGCCAACGTCATCTTAAATCTTAAGGTTCAACTAGGGGTGGATCTGCTTCCAAGCTCACTCAGTTGGACTTTTGCGGGATTTGGCTCCTCCCAGGCTATTGGACTGAGGCTCTCAGCTCCTCTCAAGCTGTTGGTCCAGCTGGTTCCTCGACACGCGGGCCTGTTCCCAGAGTGGCTGACGACGTGTCAGGTTGCTTTATTGGAGCCAGCAGGTGAGAAAGCAAGAGCGTGGGGGCAAGACAGAAGTCACAGTCTTCTGTAACCTCACCTTGGGAGTGACACCCCCTCACTTTCGCTGGTTGTGAGTGGTTAGAAGGGAGTCGCTAGGTCCAGTCCGCGCTCTAGGGGAGGGGACTGCATGATGGCGTGAGCACCAGGAGGTAGGGATTGCTGAGAGCCATTCTAGAAGCACCTACCACCCTGGGATGTGCGGCCGCAGCGCTTGGCTGAAGTGTATAAATCTGCCAGAGCCGGAACCAAGAATGTGAGGGGAGAGCGGGGCGGGGAGCCTGGAGAATCAGACACTGGATGCGGAAGGTTTCTTGGCAGACGTGTTAGTCGGCTCATGCGGCCATAACAAAGCGCCACAGGCTGGGTGGCTTAAACAGCAGACATTTACTTCTCAAGGTTCTGGAGGCTGGGAAGTTCGAGATGAAGGTGCTGGAAGATATGGTGCCTGGTGAGGGCTCTCTTCCTGGTGTGCAAACGGGTGCCTTCTTGCTGTGTTCTCATATGGTGGGGAGGGGGGGAGGGGAAGCATCTTCTCTGATGTCTGTTCTGATAAGGGCATTGATCCCATTACGGGGACCCCTTATGTCAAGACCCCATCTGAGCCTAGTTACCTTCCAATACCACATTGGGGGTTGGGCTTCACCTGTGAATTTGTGCAGAGACACAACTCAGTCCGTAGTGGCAGGTGATGTTTACGATCAGATGTAGTTTCTGGAAGGCCGGCTGGACTGCTTTGAGGGGATAAGAGGGACCAGAGTGCAGCGCAGAGAGGTCGAGGAGAAACGGGCAGTGAGGGGCAACTGGTAAGATCAGGGGACCCCTGGCAAGTGTGGTGGCCTGGGGCCAAGCAGAGAAGGCATTTTGAGGAGGGCGGAGCATTGGTCTGGCCACCCTAAGTTCAACTTCCCTGTAAGTTGCCACCTGGCAAAGGCATCCATGGCTCAAAAACTCTGAAAAGCCACTGCTTGTCTGTGACCCCCGTTTCTGGCTGAGGAACGGAGGCCCAGAGCAGTGGCTTCCCCAGGGAGCAGGGAAATCTCGTGGCTGTGGCTGGCAGGTCTAAGGTCACACTTAGCACCACGGTTCCCAGGTCCCGTCGAAGAGGCCACGCGGGGTTCTGCGTACCCCAAGCACGTCAAGCTCACGGTCTGCGAGCCACAGGCCAAGAGAGAGACAGGCAGAGACAGCAAGGAATGTCTCCTCGTGAGCCTTCCAGAGCATGAGCCCATGCCGTCCGGCAGCGGCACGGGAGACCTCCTTCCGGGGGCGCGAGAGGAAACTGAAGACCGAAAGGACAAGGAGCTTTGGAGATATTGATTGCTCTCCTTTTGGGGCCCCTGGCCACCAAGTCCCCAGGCCCTGATGAAAGCCCGTGTTGCTGCAATCCTGGCCGCCAGCGAAGAGATTTGCAACAACGCGAAACCACTAATGAGGCAATCATGAAGGAAGGCACAGGGCCCCTACCCTCAACGCCCTCCTGGGTCTCAGCTTTGAAATCCCACCCAGCTGCGGGGCTCCAGGACCAGCCCAGGGTGGCAGCACTTCCCCGAGTGGGCCCGGCCCCTCCCCGACCTCCTGCTCTTGGCCTCTTTGCTGGGAAGCTCACTTTCTCGGCAGGGGTTCTTCTGTTCCGAGCCTCAGATCCCACCATGGGAACCTCGCTGGCTGCGGCCTCCTTGCCAAGTTGCTCAAGCGTTTACCACACGCAGGCAGGCTGGCCCCGAGCAGCGGCACAGAGAAGCAGGAGCCACTGATGGGTTGGCTCTTGGCTCTTGGGGGTCTGCCTTTCTCTGTGACATCTTGACTGGCGCATCTTAGCCATCAGATTTTCAGGTGGCTTCTTTCTTCTTTTCTTTGCTTTCTCATTTTTGACACTTGGATATTTGTCTCGGGTTTTTTTTCTTTTCTCACTTCAAAATAATTCCTTAGAAAGACTTCCCATTTTCTGGCACTCACAGGACAGCAGCTGCCACCTCCCTGCTCCCGTCTACTTGCACAATGTGGTCTCACCTAGCACAGGAAGAAGAGGAAGGATGGCAGGGGCAGAGGCCAAGGTGGAGAAGGGTCAAAGCCTCGTGCTCGCAGAAGATAGTAGAGCCAGGGAGGTACATCTCCCCTCGTTTCCTTCCAGATCTGTTCATGGGTCCTAAGTCGGTCCAACCAGATCTTTTACTTGCTCTCAAAGGTTCCGAGACTTTGGGAGGCACCTTAGAGATCAAGTCCACGGTCGGCAGTCCCTACAACAGCTCCTGGTGACACCCACCTCCTGGGAGTCACACCCCTGTGCAGCCCCCTCCCGCTGAGTGTGGACTGGACCGAGTGGCTTACCTCCAATGAGTAGAATTTGCAGACGCGATGTGGTGTCACATATGAGATGAGGTTACCAAGGACTGTGGCTTCTGTCTTGCAGGCACGCTCTTGCTCTCTCTCGCCTGCTCACAATAAAGAAGCCGCCATGCTGTGCACTGTCCTGTAAAGACACCCCTGTGGTGAGAAACTGAAGGCCGACAGCCAGGGAGGAACCAAACCCTGCAGAGAACAACCTGGGGACCTATTCATCCACAGAATCCGGGAGATAGCAAGAGGTGTGTTAAGCCACTACATTTTGGAGTAATTTGTTATGCAGCAGTAGATAACAGATACAAGTACAAACCCTCCATTTTCCACGAAAGATAACCAAGGCCAGAGACAGAGAGTAAGCTGCTTAAGGTCACACAGCAATGGAGGAGCAGAGAAGGGACTGTAATTGGGGTCTCGTGTTCCCTAGTGCTGTGCTCTCTCTGGTACACTGGGGGGAAGATGCGGAAGCAACCCCTCTTCACGATTATCATGTGTGCAAGGAACATCACCATTAATCCTAAGCCTCAGTCCCTTCATCTATAAAATGGGATGAATAGTAACTAAATGGGAGGATTGTAAACACCACTTATGAATCACCTAGTGCCTGCCACACAGTAGGTGCTCAATACATAGGAGCCTTTCTAGAAAGAAGCCTTACCCAGCACCATCTGTCCAGAATCTCTTAGGAAACCAAAGAAGCTGGTGAAAGGGGTGATCCTAAAAGCCATACACATCTGATGTTAACTAAAAACCTAAAGGGGTGCCCATGTCGATGTAGGGGCAAGAGCTTTTCTTGGCATATAGGTTTGTTTCTTGGGGTCCTCTTCATCTTTCTGGCAAAAAGCATTCTCACGGTGCGACGTTCCCATTTCTTTAAAATGAAGGGAGAATTTGCAGACACTCAGAAGTGATCCGAGGGCAGGATCTCGGATCTTTACAACCCACCACCCCATCCCTTTTTACAGTCTTTCCAAAACATTCAATTAAGCATTCATAGAAACATTAACTTTCTTTTCTTTCATCCTTGCGTTTCCTGATTTTCTTAATACTTCGTTCAAGTTCATGACCACCAAGTATAATGGATATAAACAGGTGTGGACCCGCACAACTTTTCCCTGCTAGAGCTGTAATTCAACATTGGGGCAGAAGTTCTCGGGCGGGTTAGTCACAGCCGCTCACCTCCAGGCTGCCACCCACGTCCCCGATGTCTCACAAGACCGGAGAGAACCCTGGCTCGACCCACGAATTGGGCTCCTTTAAGGGGAATCTGCTGCGTTGGTTACTTCCGACAAGGCAGAGCCGGGATTACCGTCTGCACTTCCCAGCTGAGAGACTGAGTTCACACACAATTTAGTCTTCACGGAATTAGCCTTATGTATACATTTTTTTGTTTTAGCTGTTTTTGTCTTTACGCAAATGGTTCCATGCAGTGCCACAATGTAATCTTTTAGAACTTACATTTTTCAGTTCCTATTAGAATGTTAAGATCGTCCACATTGCAGCATGTCACCGTGGTTCCCTTAGTCTGACAATTGTCTAACACTCCGCTCTGCAAATTCGCCGTGTTGATTCATCCGTTGGTGAGCATTTGGGTTGTTGACGGGTTTTTGCTCTCATGACCAGCGCTTGAGGTCCCAGGGAAGGCTTCCTCCTCCACCCCTCCAAACCCCTCCCTCTGCTCCCCATATTCTATCCAGCACCTTGTTTCTTCTCTCTGGCCACAGTGTCGGCTCCACGAGGGCTGTGACCACATCACTCTTGCCCGTCCCTGTTCCCCAGCCAGGCAGGGTTCCTGGGACCCTGTAGATGTTCAACACGTGTCCGTTAAATGGATGAATGTGTGGATGGGGCTTGTCCGTACAGGACACTTCCTCTGGGGAACCACCCTGGCCCCACAGCCAGTAAAAGTAAAAGCTTCATCTGGTTTGCAAACCCTAGCCTCCTGTTTTCACCGGCAATAATCTGCTGCAAACCCTGCCGGCGAAGGGCAAACCATTTGGGATGCATAAAGCAAAATGGAATCATGTGCGAGATCTTTGGGGTGGGCCGTGCTGTCCGTCCCAAGTCGGGGGGACCAGAGGGGCATGAGACGAGGCTGGAGGAGGAGCTGGGTTGGTGAGCGGGGAGGTGAGCAGGAAGAGAGTTTGTCTCCTGGCTTGCTGCCTCTCTCTCTGTTTGAGAAATGCACCAGAAGGGCTGGAGAGTGAGGGGCGTGTGGGCCCCACAGGTGGCCCAGGGACCCCTCTTTTCCAGTGGGAGCTCTGCTGACGATGGGTGGTCTCTTGGGCAGCCCTGCCGATGGGTGGACTTGGCCACTGGCTTCTCCTAACTGGGGGACTTCTGGGGGTTCTGGGTGAATTTGTGGGGCTCCATCAGGGCCCGTGGCTGACTTTTTATAAAAAATATTTATTATCGTACTGCTTATTTTCTCTGATTGTAAATAAAATACGAATGTATTATAGAAAAGTTGGAAAAGTGAAAGAAAACAATAAAATCATTAAGCCTCCGCCCATCACCCAGATTCTACTGGTTCCATGCCGCCATATTCCCTTCCAATCTTTCCTCCCTCCTTGTTCACGTAGGAGAGGCTGGGGAGCAGAGTGGTTAAGGAGATGGCCTTGCAGCCTGACAGCCATGAGTTCAAACCCTGACTCTGCTTCTTGCCAGCTGCATGACTGAAGGTGATTTCCTTAACTCCTCTGTTTTCCCATCTGTAAAATGGGGTGTTGGCCCACCAATAGTGCTCACGTCTTAGAATGGTCTCGAGGATGTCATGAGTTAACGCATATAAAGTACCTGGTACTGGATAAACCTTAGCTACTGCAGTGTCTAACTCATTCAGTCATTCAGCAAACATTTATTGAGTACTTACTCTGTGCCGAGCACTGATTGAAAAGCTGGGTATACAGAGGTGAACAAAACAAGCGTGTGACCTGCCCAAAGCTAGCCTCTTTGGGGTGAGAGTCGGGGGGCAGACACTGTCCAAAGAATATGCTAATGCATTTATAATCATGTGTTGTGGCGAGTGTTTAAACGAAAAGAGCAGGGTGTTCTAGAAAGTTCCATTTCTGCGCAGGCTGGAGGGACAGTTAATGAGAAGTGTAGGGGGAGGGGCGTTAGGCTGAGAAGCAGAAAGTGGATGAGGTTTGGGTGTGTCCAAGGTGCTGACAGCTGCCTCTGGGGCTGGGCGGAGCTGAGTAAGGGAACCGGCAGCCCGAGCTGGGCTGGAGGGCCGCGGGCAGAGCGAGCAGGGCCTCATCAGTTTCCTCGAGGACTTGTCTGAAATGCAATTCGCACGCCAGTCGAATATTAATTACAGGCAAATGCGTCTTCAGTGTGATCACATGTGTCCACCCTTCTGCGCTTTGCTCTTCTTCCACTTCGCACTGGAGCATCACCTCTGGGCAGGGGCCTCGTGACCATCATGGTAAGTTAGTGAGCGGGGCTCCGTTGTGTGACGGATGTGTCATCATTTACCCGGTGGCCCCTGCTGTCGGAGCTTCCGTGGGTTTGTCCCATTCAGTGGCTGCCGTTTGTGCCCCTGGCAGCTTTCCCTGAGGACGTGCTCCCCAGGCCAACCCACCATGGCACAGGGCCCCCGTGGATGGGAGGAAGGGGGCGTGTGGCGCTACCCCCCTGCCCTGGCAGGCTCGGTCCAGGCCGGCCTCTGACGTCATGGAAAGTTGGCCGGCAGCTGCTGGCTGTCACCGGAGCTGGCTGTACCAGGCTGGCATCCGCCCCTTGACCGCAGCCGGGAGCCCCAGTCCTCCGCCAGGACGGCCAGGGCCGGGCAGCGCCCCCTGGGGCTCGTTGCTCCATCCTCTGCCTTCTCATCTCCTCCTTTGTTCTGTCCCCACAGCTCCCTTCACCCCTCCCCCAGTCCCCGTCCCATGGGACAGATGAGCTGGGAGCGGTCTCTGGCCTGTTACTAATTATTTCCAAAGGCCACTTGTGATCAGGCAGGTCGTGACAGCTATCAGCTCTTCTCCCGCTGCAGGAAGCACATTGGAGCGCAGGAAGGAGGAAGCGGGGCAAGGGGCTGGACAGAGTGGGGAGTTTCCCGGAGGGGGGGCCTTCAGGGAAGGTCTGAGAAGAGGTGATGGGCTTGGGATCTGGTGAGCGCCCCGTGGTGGGAGGTTTCTTCACCAGAAGAAAAGTCCCGGGGCCTCACCCCCGTGTTCTCTTTGCACTTCTAGGACCGTCCTGGGAATGTGGGAACCAGAAGCGCCCCTCTCGGCCTGACGCAGAGTAAGTGCCTGATTAATGTTTGGGCGAATGAATGAAGTGACCCCTGGGCTCAGAATCACAGAGCACCGGAGCGGGAAGCAGACTTCGAAATCATCAGTTCCGGTGCTTAACCTCTCTCGGGCCAGGCACTTTTAGGAGCATCTGATAAAGGTTTACAATCATCTCTCCAGAAACTCACTCTCCCTTACGCACATTCAAAGCTTTGATCTGATCTGGAGGGATCCTGGACCCCTGGGGCCTTCCCATGGACCCCTGATTGCCTAACACTCCCATTTTACAGGTGGCGGAACGGATGCCCACAGAGGTCCGGGGACCCGCCCAAATTCCCAGGAAGTGGTAGCCAAACCCTGTCATCCTCATGCCAGAGCTCAGGCTCTGCTGCTGAGTGTCCCACCCGACAAGGGATGCTCACCTTCCCCACGGCACAGGTGGACGCTGGAACCGCAGGGACGGGAGGCGATTTGCTCAAGGTCCAACAGGGAGGAGGTGGAGTGCAGAGCCCTTCCCCAGCCCAAACGTGAGTCCCATGTGACACCGTGTCAGCCCCTTGTGCTGAGCACCTTCACGATGTCAGAGAAGTTCCCACAGTTGGGTTGTGGTTGTCACAGGCAGGTAGTGTGGCTTTGGGCTTCTATCTTCCGATTTGCTGCATTGAACGAGCACTAATTCAAAGCTCGCGTCTAGGTTTAGAACTCATGAAATCATTTCTTTTCCAAAATGACATTCTTTTGCCATCTGGGGGAGTCATTTCCCCCAGATCACCTGCCGCAAAGATGACAGAGAGGCGGTGATTTGACCGCCCCTTTAGTTGGGGTGAGTGGGAGAAAGCAGAGGGAGCGTGGCCTCGGGTCTGCTGGCAGCCACCGACAGCCACCAAGTGACCTTGATTTTGAACCACGGCAGGAAGGAGTTATGCGAAGGAGAGCATCGTGATAAGGTGGCTGGTAGAGGTTGCGGGGTTCCCGAGGGAGCACTAAGTGAAGATCAACATCTAGAACGCGGGCCGTCACACCCCTCAAAGCCTTGGCTGCTGCCTTCTTAGAAACAGTCTGTTCCGACTCAAGCTTCATGAGGAATCAGGTCTAATGTTCCCTTTTGACCCACGTGTGGCCCGGCACGTGGTAGGTGCTCAAGAAATGTTTGTCGAATGACTGAACTGACCGGATTGCAGTGGCAGAGACCTTGCTGGCCCAGGCCTGGCCCGAGAGGGCGGTAGCCGCCCCAAACGCTGGGGTCACGCACGGGTGTCCGTGCAGACGCCTCTCTGCTCCCAAACCCCTTGTATGTGCCCGCAGGCGCTTGGCATGCAGAGACGTCCTCTGGGCCACTGGACGCTTTCCCATGCCCAAGGCCACCAGGGAGTCAGGCATTGTCCTGCTTAGAAAGCTTCCACTTGGGCCATTTATTAAAGTTCATTTTATTAAAGGAAAGAGGGCTTCAAAAAGCTGTGGGTTTATGGGAAGAGACTTGGATGGAAGTCATTATTCTGGCCACCCCATCTTGCCGCTCGTTCTCTGTCTCCTCTGCCCGCCATTGAGCCGTGTCTGATCTCCTGCCTGTGCTCTCTTCTGTCAGCTCGGGGTCCGGGGGCAGCGGGCTATTGTGTCTGTGGTGGGGAGGGTGGGAAACGCTGGGAACTGGTCCTGCTGTGCAAGAGACGGCGGGTGTGGTGGGGCAGGCTGGGGGGTCTCCGAGAGGTGTCGGGGGGACAGGGGGAGGACTCAGCTCAAAGGTCTCTGCCAGGGCAGGTGAGGAAGGGGGCTCTGGTTTGCAAAAAGCCTGCCTGAGAAAGGGCTGGGACCGTTTTTGCCCCACCATTCCTGCTATATATAATATTAGTAATTGCAGAGATTACTGCAGCCCGTAATTACTGAGTGCTCATTCCGCACCACGGTCTGTGCTGGGCAGGGGCATGTTTTGTTTTGCTTTCAACAGCTACCCTCATTTTACAGATGAGAAAACAGAGGCTCTATGACATTGTCACACAGCTGACATCACTCCTCTCTGTGATCTGGCCCATGAGGGCCACCTCTCTGGGCTTCTGTGTGCCCATCTGCAAGGTGGAAGGTTGAACTACTTGTATCTGGTTCTCGATATGAGGCACATGAACTCTGATGTCAGTTTTCTCTGGCGACGGCAGGAAAGATCACAGGGACATAGTCGGCAGTGCCGTTTCAGCAGCACGGCCCTTGGGTCCCAGGGAAATAACACGGAAATACACGGAAGGGGGCTCTTCAGGACGTGCCACTCCAGTGCAGGCGAGAGCGTGTGATGACAGCGTGGCTTGAGGGTGACGTGGAGCCCTTATCTATTCTCAGCTGAGTGTGGCCATCGGGGAGGAATGTGCCGGCAAAGGCAGTGGACCGCAGCCTCCCAGAGCAGGACGGGCCTCGCACGCAGGCCGGACACTGTGGACCCAGGCTTGGGAGAGAGAGAAGGAGGGAGACAGGGACATCGGCAAGCAGGGAGAGACACAAAAAGACAGAGATGTAAAGAGGAAGCTGGAAACAGATGGCTCTCAGAGAGACAATGAGCTAGGCAGAGCGAGGGGAAGATACACAGAGTCAGAAAGAGAGAAGTCAGGCCGAGAGAGAACGTGGTTGGAGGACAGGCCAAGAAACACCGAGACTCTGAGAGTACGGGAGCCAGTGATCCACCAACTTGGAGAGAAGGACTGCGGACGTGAGCGATGGACAGAAGCAGAATAAGAGAGGAAGAGAAAGGAAGACAGACACAGAGCCGGAGGGATGCAGGCAAAGCCAAGAGGAATGGACGGAGCTGCCTGGGGAGCCCACTCTGGGCCGGGCCGTGTCCCGCAACTGCAGCTCTGACTGCCCAGAGACGCAGCCGAGAAGCTAGACCCACAGCGCAGAGAGCCGCTGGGGCGAGGGCCTGGAAGGCAGTCCGGAGACGTGAGGCCTCGGAAAGTGCTGGCCGGATGGGGACAGAGAAACCCGCGGTTCCTTGGGTTAAGCCAAAGTCATGATTGTCCTGCTCAGTTTCAGGAGCGAGCAAGATCCCCGAGCAGGCCTCGTGCTTGTTCCGTGTCTTATGGGAGCTGGAACATTGTGGGTGTCAAGCAGACACGCTCTCTCGAGTTCGATTGCGGAGGGAGGCTGGATGGGAGCTATGAGCAGAGCGGCCCTCACAGCTGGGAAAATAAATCACGGACGAGGCATCACCCAGCGGCATGAGCTGGGCCCCTAACCCAAGGTAGCAGAGGGAGCCCTTCTGTTCCTTTATGAAAGGGACCCCGGGGTGGCCATGGAGCTCAGGTCTCCACTTAAACTCTCAAGGCCATTGAGAGTCAGAACCGGACAAGCTCTTGGAAATGAATGATATTAGCAGCTGTCCTTTACAGAGCACTGACTAGTGGCCAGCCCCAGCTAGCGCCTTACAAGTGTTCTCTTTAATCCTCAAAATGACCCTATAAAGTAGGTCCTACTATTTAACCTACTTATTTACCCCCATTTTATAGATGGAAAAACTGAGTCCTCCTATCTTGCCTAAGATCATAGCCAGGAAATGGCAAAGCCAAGACTCGAATTCCAGGCCTCCCACTTTCCCAGTTATTGCTGTCCAGGTGGTCATGATGAGGTATTGCAGGACAGATTTCCAAAAGGGAAGGCCCTGGCTGTGGTCACAGTGGCCTCCCATGGATTGGGGATAAGGGACAAGGGGTAGCTGGAGGGACCGTACCTTCTTTCTAGACTAATATCCTGGGAATGCAGCCTTTCCCTTCCTTCTGACTACAGAGAAGTAGATTTACCTCTTCCATTGTAGATAAACTGTACCCCAAGAAGCTCCTCTGGGAGAGGGAGAGGCAGAGAACTGGTGGCAGGAGTGGGACAGCTACTGACTTGTTGGACCGTCCTCTGTTTATTTTGCCGTCCACCAGTGCCATGCTTTCCTTTTCCTCAGGGGGACATCTCCCATCTCCCCCTCCACTCCATGTTATTTTGTCAGAGATGTCCATTCCAGAACCTTCCCCTGCCCTTTACTGTGGCTCTCATATGACACTGTGTCTGTTAGGAATATTTTCACCTGCAAGCAATGGAGTGCACAAGTAACAGTAATGTAAACAATGAAAATATTTAATTTTTCTCAAAAGAACAAAATCTGGAAGCAGAAAATTTTAAGTTTTGTGTAACAGCTAAATAAGATCAACAAAGGCCCAAATTTTTATCATTCTGCTGGTATTACTCTGCTGGATTTTTGTCTTTAGGCTTGTTGCCTTATGGTGGCAAGAGGGCTGCAGTGGCTTCTGCATCACGAATACATCCCAAAGCAGGGATGCAAGCATCTTTCTTCTCACTAACCTGGCTCCTATGAGGGAGAGAGAACTTTCCCAGGAGAAACCAGCATCCTTCCCCTCATATCTCTGGCCAGAGTGAAGTCACCTGGCTACCCTCAGCTACAGTGAAAGCTGGGAAAGTGGGTACCTAACTTCTTCAGCCTTCAAAATAATAGATAGGTAAAGAAGAGGAGGAATAGCTACTCAGTAGATAACAAAGG
This sequence comes from Avahi laniger, assembly GCA_963575035.1. NCBI lineage: Eukaryota > Metazoa > Chordata > Mammalia > Primates > Indriidae > Avahi > Avahi laniger. Next base: position 1,639 of record CAUYSK010077878.1, on the reverse strand, counting down.
GTGTTTGCATCACAAAGATGTGGCCAATCATGTCCACAATAGTTGGTCCAAAGAGTCAGCATATGACTGAAGCAGGGCCTATCAGATTCCTTCCCTGGCATCTTACACATGGACGCTAAGAGAGATGTTCTATGCCTTCTCAGGTTGCAGCACTAGGCTGGTGTAAGCTTGGGCTGCTCTGTGGCTGTGGCCCTCTCCTTTCTCCTGCTGGGTGGAGGGGAGTTCTCTCTCCTCAGCAGGAGAGAACGAGGCCAACGCAGAACGGAGGAGACCAAAAGATGGGGGGTGGGGGTGGGGAGAGAGAGAGAGAGAGAATGACAGCGTTTGAATTTCTGAATCCCCATTGCTGAGAAGTGCCTTTGGACTTTCTGACTTTTGCTTAAATGAATTCAAGTTGAGTTTTTATTATTTGCAACCAAAAGTGTCCAATTATTGCCAGGCCCACTGACAGCTGTCAGCATTCTAAGTACAGACCTACCCCCCTGCTCCCTGTGGGTCGTGGGACAGGGGTGGGCGCCTTGCACACGTCCCGCACTTCTAATGCCCAGGAAAGGGACTTGGCCAGATGCTTGAATCTACCGTCAGCGAAATGCAAGCCTAGGAACCACTGACCGATTTCCGTGGGCTGGATGGGGGCCCCGGAATATGTCTTCTTGGGGCAGGACAGGATATCAGTGACCAAAATCTAGGGACCAGGACAGTTTCAGAATCCAGCCTGGTCCATTTTACAAATGGTAGTAACAAAGCTAACACTTCTAGAGTGTTTTCTAAGTGCTAGTTTGCGTGTACGAACTTAATTCTTAAAACAGCTCAATCAGGTAGATGCCGTTTTAGCCATGAAGAAATTAAGACACCGAGAAGTTCAGGAGAAATGCATTTGGCAAAGGTCAGTTAGAAACTGTTCAAGTCCTCATTATTTCAAGAACTATCTTTTTCTCCAATTTCTTAAAATGTATTTATGAATTGTGTGTGTACATAATTATGCCATACACAGGGGTGTGTGTATACACACACACACACGTGCACACACACACACAGTTCGTGGTCTGTATCTGAGAGTTCTGCATCTGCGGATTCAACCAACCACACATTAAAAGTATTCAGAAAAGAAACACGACAATGAAAAATAATATAAATAAAAAACCAATACAGTATAGCAGCTATTTCTGCAGCATTTACATCATGCTAGGTATTATAAGAAATCTAGAGATGATTTAAAATATACGGGAAGATGCGCATAAGTTACATGCAAATGCTACACCATTTTATATAAGGGACTTGGGCATCCCTGGCCTTCAGTATCCACGGGGTCCTGGGACCAATCCCCTGTGGATACTGAGGAATGACCACATACATGTGCATTCATATATAGTCTAAGTTTTATACCTGGGTAACACTGATCAGTAACTATCTGCTTAAACTAAAGGCGAGATGGAAAACTTGAATTCTTTATCTTTGACACAGACAGTTGTAGGTGAAAATCCAGTGGCATCTTGCCCCGCAGTGGAAATGCACACTCAGGTGGAACGTTTGAAGGTGTGGGAATAGCCGGGCATGGGATGGCATTGCTTTTCTTGGAGATCTTTTAAAATAGGATTGTATTGGTTTTCTGTTGCTGCGTAACATACCACAAACCTTG